>RJWJ010018764.1:0-12239 GCA_004363605.1 Indri indri
GTGAGTTGATTTTTGTGAGAGGTGAAAGGTGTGGATCCTGGTTCAGTCTTCTACATGTGGCTACCATTGATATATATTTTGATTGCTTCCAGTTTTTAACTAATACAAGCAATAATGCTACAATATTCTTTTACAGATTTCTTGGCATACAAATGCAAGAAATTCTCAAGATACATTATAAATGGAGTTACTGGATCATAGAGTATATAGATTATTTTCTTTTGGTTGATAATACATAACTTTAGTTATTCCCAATCATAATTCGACTTAATTGGGCAGAAATAAGACTTTTACTAATGACAAAAAGAGTTTACCACAAATATGTTTGCTTAACATGGAAACCTAAATTCCACATGAATTGCATTTTCAGAAATTTCTAATTTGACTGTTTATAAATCTCAAGATCTCTGCTCATGAATAATATTTACACATGTTTTCTTCCCTTCACTTCTAGACAAAATTACACCTATACTTTATTTTCAAAAATATTACTTTGTGTATATATGTAATATTTAACGATAAACAGCACAACGGTGGATAAAACACTCATTTTAATTTGACTGAGATACATTATGAAGATCAGAAACTTTAAACTTTATTGATATTTATCTGACACTAATACCTGATATAAACTCTCATTCATATTAATTAAAGCATTTAGAATATGTAGTTTTAAGTTGATGCTAAAAAATCATGTTGTAGTATGGTCCAGAGTAAGACGAGATGGAATTTGGCTGTGATTTATTACATCCTATGGGGTAGATTCTTCCCCATGGTATTACTGCCAATCAGTGGTTAGAAAGAAGAAATCCCTCATTGTCATCTTGTTTTACTATGCATTTAAATTTAAAAATGTGTGTGTATCACATCTGAAATAAGGATTGAAATAATTATCTAACTGATAGGGCTGTTGCGAGGATTACATAAGTTTTATATACATATATAAAACATATATAACTTATTTTAATATATAACTTATATTTACATACAACATATTAATACATAACATATATAATTCATGTAAAAAGTACCTACACATAAAAGTATCAATTATCATTATTTCTGGTGTTTAGAATTTAGAGGCAGTGGTGAGACTGGATTACATTCCTGAATTAATTATTGTTATTAACATACTAATTTTTTTATTAGGTAAATTTAAGTTTCTAAAATTATGTGGCCGGTGAAAGTCAATGTCTGCTTAGTAAGTCTTATCGCACAGTTCTACTAGAACTGTTCAAGTAACAAAATGCAGATGTTCAAGCTCACGACTCACATCTGAGTTGAATGTTAGACAATGGAACCCATCAAAAACAGGCCTTATTTGATTCTCCATAACAGATCAGGAAGTAAGAAAGGAAATAGAAGCTATTTAGGGGAAATAATGATATATGTGTTTAAATAATTTTTCACATGTTTATGAAGAACAAGATTTTTGAGATTGGGGAGGATGGTTTAAAGAAAAACATTTACAGTAAAGGTTACCAAGCAAAAAATCATCCTAAGTTGTCTTTTCTTTGAAGGAACAATCATTAGAAAATTTAAATCAACAAAGATGAAAATGATAAGCCTAATACGTCTGAGTTTTCTGAAATTGCAAGCAGATAGCTCTCTATATTCAAAATTAAAAATAAAGATATTTTAGCTGCACATATGATGAGTAGAAATTTAATAACTAAGTTTTCAGGAAGAATAACCTGAGTATAGATATTTCTGAAGTACAATTTCCCTTTATATGTCCAATTAACCTTTATTTACTGAGAAGCCATGACATTCTAATTTGATTGGCAGCACCAGAGCTGGCGCCAGTAAGGAGAGTTGAGAAACTCTGCTGGAAAATCATGGTTTATTAATACATCATTAAGCACTCTAAATGGATTCCGATGGTGTATGTCTAAGGAAGGAAATAACTCAGGATTTGTTAGTTACAGAGTACAGAATCGAAATTTTCATTATAATTCTTATGTTAAAAGTTCTAATGTGCCAGCAATTGAATTACACATTACAAAATGATAGTATATGTTACCTGCCCCTTTGCAGGGAGAACTATAAATCTTAATGATTATATATGTTTATGAAGACAAAAGCATATTATCATATAGTAATATGATTTAGAAAAGTATAATTATAAATAAATTAGATTTATTCACATTATGTGTGTGATGGGCATTTAGTTCGTTTATGACTTAAAGCTAAATGATATCATGTACAGATGAAATATGCAAATTGAATTGTACTGTTTTTAATGAGCATGCAATCAGTAAGAATATTAATAATTTTAAAGCACCACTATCTTTTTCTCTATATGTTAACATTCTAAATAATCTCTAAGAAAAAAGAATGGCTGTTGAGGTTAGAAAACATTCACATCTTGATTTTAATTTCTAATATCAATCTATACCATAGATATATTCATTATGTTCTTCCTTTTATTTTTGAATCTGTTACTAATCTAAGAAAATAATTATTTGCACATTTCTAATTAATTCATGTTTACACATGAAACATAATATTTTCTTGGAGGTATTCGACATTTCCAGGTCTTATAGGATTTTAAAATATTTTTCACCAAATTTGAGTACTTAATATGAATGGATATTTTTTCATGCAATTTTTTATATTATTAAAGATCTATAAATAATCGAATTCATGTAACTCTCCCTTGAATCTTTTTCCTTTGGTTTAAGCTGAACTATCAACTTTTGTTTTATCTTTGTACATACATATTAATATTTTAAACACATTTGACTGATGCACCAAAAAGAACAACCATAATAATTATTAAGGTAATTTGACTATATTGACTAAGCCCCTTGATTAAAATCAGTGTTTCTTGAATTGTATATCTTGATATTGAGGAAGAGTGACCTATGAGAAATTCCAAGGAACAAATTAACAACAGGAAATTTGGGATTGTGTACGAAGAAGTAATAAAAATTTCTCCTTGAGTTCATAGCACCACAATTTTCCTTCCTTCTCTCTAACCAGAGTGTAGACTGATATATGCTAACATACCACACAGTGTCACCGTTCATGGCTATATTCTATTTTTCCTAACTAAAGTGAGAAGAACCTAATCACTAAGGAGACAACCATTTTCAAGGGAAATTCCAATGTTTCAATTCACAATGTGTTCATGGAGTGAGGTGGCTGGGGGTAGAGGGCATAGACGACAGTCTGCTTTTTTTGCGGGCAGAGATAATGATATGGTGCCTTAGCAACTGACACAGATGAGAGCAGAGGCTTGGAACATATTTTAAGGTCCTTTGCAATGTTTCAAAAGATAGTTCCTAGTGGAGACATAGCATGAAAAGCCATGTTCAAAAATGGAATTGTCTGTCTCTTCCTTTTGTTTCCCTTTTATATAATGAGACCCTATCTTCAAATGATCAAATTGTCAATTTTATAAAATTTGAAAATGTGACATGATACCCACAATCATGTTTCTGAGCATAAATTTGAGGTTATTTGGGTTTGTGGCCATGCTTTAGTATATAGCCTCTTTTAAAAAATTGTTTATTTAATGTTTTATTCTCCATGAAAATAAAGAAGTAATCATATGATTATATAGCATAATAAATGCATTGATCAAAGTCTTCTTTATGTCTTTAAAGTTGATGTACAAATTATGCTGATTTCTATATTAAGAATATCCTTGTAAGTAAAAGCTGTCAAGCGGACCCATAAGTATTCATTCATAATATCTATATTTTATCTCATTTACATTACATAATCCCTGCTGTGAAACATTTTATATGTTCAAAATGAGTAGGAATGTTTATTTAATCTCTTACTATCAAGTATCTTTCAAGGAAGTAACTAAACAGCAATTGAAATTGTGAATAAATGTGAAAAATTCAACAAACAAAAATGGCATAAACAATGACAGAGAAACCAGAAATATTAAGTTGCCTTCCTAAATATATTTGGAACCCCATTGCCAAATGCAAAACAATGTGTAATTTCCTTTCTGCATAATGTATGTACTAGTAGCAGTCAATAATTGGCTAGATTTTAGTGGACTCTAGTGATGGGTAAGGAAAAATAAAAAGGCTATTTCTGAAACTGTAAAGAATCATGTATCTATGTATACTTTTTGCCACAATTGCAGTTTGTGAAAAAAATTATATATACATTTTGCTAGGTGGGAATTTATAGAAGAGAAATGACTATCATCGAATTCATAGTTTAGATAGGAGTAAGATAGTGAAGTCAAGAAAAAAAATGACCAAAGAGCGGGAGCCAAGAGCAAAAAGTAAACTGTGTTTTTTAAAATGAAAGTAAAGTGAAACCAAAGGTAGATAGAGATAATACTGAAAATAGAGTGTGATAAGGAAAACTAGAATCATAAACTCACAGTCAATTTTACACACTGCACTTCTGTTAGACATTATAGGCAGGGGATCAGAAAACCAAAATAAAACTTGATGGAAATAGAAATAACTGATATAATACTAAGAAGAAATTCTTTTTTATACTCTAATTTTATATGAGCGCTAGTAACTGAAAGTGTATTTTAGATATTTTCTCTTAGGAATTTGTTTTTAAAAGCAATAATCTGCAATAAACCCAGACACTCTTTCTTCCTCCCCTTTAACTTGAAATGATATATTTTCAGTTGGCAGGAGACAGAATTGAATCTAACTAACACCATGTAAAATTTTAATCTCAAAGTATTAACTCATCACGCTGGTACTGGTAGTTCATTTATTTTTTTCTCTATGTGTTTGCAAAGGTATTAAGAGACAATAATAAAAAGCAAAAAAAAAAGTGGTAAATAAAATTAGAAGAAGCAAGACAATGTTGTTTTTTAAAAATTATTCTGAGACTCCATAATGATGCCTATTATATGTATTTAAGTCTAGATATTTAGTCATAGAATACTTGTTAAAAATCAACCCCATTTTGCTTCCTGGCAAAACCAACAGATGATCACCATATAAAAACAGAACAAAAAAGTAGTAGATACAGTGATATAATATGTATTAATGTATGCACTGCTTTGGTGAGTTGGTGAATAACACGTCATGCCTATGGAAAGGGTGAATCAAAAACATAAGGAATGTTATTTCAACAATTAAAATAAATAAAGGGGAGAAAGATAGTAATAGAGAACTGAGGACTAACATTTCCTAAACAGCAAAAACCATAACAGCAACAGCAAAACAAACCTTAGCAGTAAGAGAAAGTATATCTATTATTTGTTTTCCTACAGTATGCATTAAAAAAAGATGAAATAAAGCCATGATTTCAAGGCTGGGAAGTAGAGATTAATACAACTGAAGTAGTAAGGTAGAATGAAATAGGTAAGAGCCCTGTTAAAAATCAGGAGCATGTTTTTAGAGGAAGGCTAGACTTTGCTAGGCTGGAGATAATGTTCTGTATCACCTAAAGAGAGATATAATGCATGCTCCAAAGACTGAGGAGATTATTTGGATCATGGCAAAAAAATAGAGATGGAAAGAAAATAAATGATAAGAAGCTACTATGTCTCAGGTAGGATGAAAAAACAGATTTAGAAGTATGTGTGCAGATAACAAAATCATATGAAAGAGCTAAGACATTAATCATGGAAGATTATAATTACACCAATGCCAACAAGGCTGACAATAGGATGATGTCTATGGAAGGTGACATACTTGGAGAAAACTGAATATATAATATATAGGTAATATTTATAAAGAAAACAAATCTGTATGTACTTTGGAGTTAAATTTTGGAAACAGCCTGGTAGAAATGATAAATATGGTTGGTATAAAAAGAATCAATAGGAAAATGGAAAAAAAGATAGTAATGCACAATGATTAAATACCAAGACAGTTTTATGTAGTTCAATGTAAGAGATTTCAACACTCAATAGATTTAGTGAGCACCTACTGTGGCTAAGGCACAGAATTTTAGAGAGTAATACAAAGATGGATAACACATAGTCGCCAAACTCAAAAACCACAGTTTGAATTTATGGAGTACTTACTGGGTGTTTAGTGAATATGCCACGTCTTTAATTTACAGTAGTCAGTAACTAGCTGGGTTGAAAATAATACACTATTTTTTTAGTGAAATATTTTGATTTGAGTAACAAGACTCCACAAAGCTTAGTTATATTAAAAAATTTGTGTCAGTTTGATGTGAGAAAGGGGGAACGCACAGGCAAAAAGCAACAAGGCCAAACAAGAAACTGAATCCCTCATCTGAAAAACAAAAACCAAACCAAAACAAACAAAACCAAGCAGGCCCTCTCGCAGACTGACTCTAAGTCCTATAGTTTCTTAGCTCTGAGTTTTTCCATACAATTTCACAAAGACACATTTTTAACATTTTGTTGTTCTGGCTTATGCTTAGCTGGATTTGAATTCTTGTACCACACATACTGTTCAGAAATCTCAGGGCAAATTATTTAATCTTTCTGGATCTCATCTTCTTTGACTTGAGAATAGGGCTAATAATACCTACCTCACAGATTCTCTCCACCAAAGGGATAAAAATGAAAAATGTATGCAAATAATTTTATGTAGTATCTAGCACGCTGTAAGGGCTAGATAACTGTTCATTGTCTTCTATCTCCACTCAAAAGGCAATTGCCTTTTAGCTCAAGAGTTGTAATTTGATATAACCTTCTAGTTTAGCAACATTCCAAGATTAAATTGCAGTCATTAAATCTCACATCTAAATTTCCAGAAGAAACAGACCAATAACTATAAAATAAATAAGAATGGATATTAAAACCTATTACTTAATAAAGTTACAAATCCAGATGGTTTTTTAGCTGAGTTCAATCTATTCTGTAGATAAAAGATGTCAAATTTATATCTTATTACATAGTAATAGTTGATAGTTGAGATCATGGAAAAAAAGATGCAAACCATACCAATTCACTCTACAAAGTTAGCATTATTTTAATAGAAAAATTTGATAAAAATGTGCATGCACACACATTCTATGCAAAAATACCATCGTCAACCTAACTTATGCATATAGTAATAGAAATTTGAAACAAAGTGTTAGAAAAGTTTAACATTTTTTCAAAAGCATGATAAATTGTGATAAAGGTGCCGTGTTTATAATGTGTAAACATGGCCAAGCTAAACTACATTTCCCAGAGTTATCTTTTTTATATGTTTATGGTAAGAGTGAGCCACAAGTGAGATTTCTACAAGATTTGTAAGGTGGAAGGGAGGCAGTAGCCATTGCATAGTACACATGTGTTGTTATTGATAGGCTGACGCTTCTTGTTGGGGTACAACAGCTGTGCAGGACATTCCTTTACCCTCCTTTGGTTCCTTTTTTTAGCTTCTGACTCTTGCCCAGGTGTATATGTTTTATCTTTGTGATAAAACCCCTGTTTCCTAAGGATACCATCATCACCAAGGTGGGAGGCAATAAGAACCAACACAAGTTTCAGTCCACCCTCATGGAGTTCCATCTCATGCTTGTGAGTTTCAGCCTGCTTGTAATCTTCCCTTTCAGACTGCCTTCCCTGTGATCTTCAAGTTCCAGCATTAGAAGCAGAGCAGAGACAACAGCCTTACAGACTCTTAAATAAGTCTCTACAATTGTTCAAGCCAATTGCATTTTGCAAATCCTCAAATATATGCAATATGTAATAATATATCATAAACTGTATATATACACAAGCATGCATGTGTGTGTGTGTGTTGTTTTGGGGAATTCTAGAATTGTTTCTCTAGTCTGATTTGATTCAAAGGCAGTAATGGGTCTGTTTCTAGTGGTAAAGAAGGCACTGGTAAACCATAGCATGCCATGGAAAAAGACTTACTCAAATTATTTCCTTCAGATAACTGTAATCAAGCATCTATAGAAGGCAGAACTCTGAGTGACCAAATATTCACTACCTTAGAACACTGTAGTTAAATACATAATGGAATTGGTTGGATGTTTCTTACTGTACTGCAGAAATTTCGAGTGGGGACTTGTTTAAGTCAGTCTGGGCTGCTATAGCAAAATACCATAAACTGGGTATCTAATAAAAAAGAGACATTTAGTTCTCAAGGCCACTTGAACAGGGAAGTCCAAGATCAAGGTGGTGGCAGATTCAGTGTTGCGTGAGGGCTCGTTTCCTGATTCAGAAAAGGCTCCTTCTCCCTGTGTCTTCATGTGGTGGAAGGAGCAAACAAGCTCTATTGGGCCTATTTTATAAGGGCCACTAATCCCATTTGTGAGGGTTCTGCCATTGTGAACTAATTACCTCCTTAAAAAACCATTTTCTAACACCATTGCCTTGGAAATCACGATTTCAACGTATGAATTTGGGGTTGGGGCACAAACGTTAAGCAGCAAGAAAGAAGGGAAGATGTCATTGAAACTGAGAACACTGAGTTCCTAGATTCTGCAGAGTTTTCTTTGCCAGTACAGTAAGCAGCCCTTTTATTTTTGTCTGAGATTAACTCTGCTTTACTTTGGTATAGTAGCCTTGCAAGTTATTGCTAATTTTTCTCAGGCCCTACCCTTGCCATTCCCCTTTGCTTCTAGACCTAAAACTAGACTCAGGTACCAGCAAGCCCCAAAGGTAAGGTAAAAAGTATGCCACACAAGGTGATGCAATATACTTCAAAAGAACTGCATAATTTTCCTCATTTAAATAGAAAGCTGGAGAATATGTGTGGAAATGGATCTTAAGGGTAAAGATTCAAGATAAAAGGGTTACAGCACTGTGGTCCCACTAAGCAGCAATTCTGGATTTAATGTGTTTAGCTCAAGTGTTTAGGAAGGGCTCTAAAAGTTTGCTTAGTTGGGAGATTGAAACATTGACCAAAAGGGGGCCTACCCTAAACAAAATTGGAATGCCAGAAATTCCTTGGTATACCGTAGGTGGACAAATCCACATACTTACATATACTTGACACAAACTTTTCATCAAAGGCTATAAGAAATAAATTTCTGAAGGGAACTTCATCATCTTTGAAGATCTCTGTAGTGACCCTTCTTTGTAGGTCGGGAATTACAGTGGTAAATGCTACCACTGAACTGGGATCTGTAAATGCCACAGGGATGATGGAATCCTAAACTGGCAAGGGCAAGTGGTAGCAATTATGCAAAGACAAGGTAATCATGTTTACTATGATGGATAGTAGAGACAAAACAATAATCAGAATAGTCTTACTTGTAGAGAACTTTGAAATTGGCTATTTGCTCAAATAGTCCCTAGAAATTAAATAGATGGGAAGTCTAATATATTCTCCATGTGGCTGGTACATTTGGCTTGAAGGTACCTGGATTCCAAGAGGAAGAAAAACTTGGGATCAGAAATTCCAGAATGTTATTTTTGTCATATTTCATTGTCCAAAGAAGTAAGAGTCAGCCTATATTTAAAAGATGGGGGGATAATCTCCAGTCCTAGATATTGATGTTCATATGGGGAGGGAAGGAATCCATTTTAAGAGGTCATTTATCAGAGTCCGCCCTCTGGCCACAAAAATCTACGTGTCTCTTGTATACAAAATATACTCAAATCCTCCCTCAAAATATTGTATTTATTAGAGCATTAGCTCACAATACAGGATCTCATGGATGAAGCTCCTCAGATGTACCTTGGAAGAAACTTCTCAGGTGCATTTCCTCATTTTCAAAGAAAGGTTATCTTCCCTTCACATATCTATGATCCAGTGGCAAAAAAGGGACAGCATAATCACACCAGACCTCTTGGTTCATAAGGAGGAAACACGAAAGGCACGATACCGTCAATGGTAAATATAAATTTTGAACTTCAACCAGGATGCACTGATTGTGCTCATTACTTTGAACCCAGTTCTGCTCCTAAGAGTAGTTCTCCAAATTGTGTGTACACAGCAGGACTCTATCTTCAAATGGAAGCAATATATATGAGGTTGAGCTGGAGCAGGACCTGGAAGCTCAAGTATTTTACATGAAGAAGTGGCCCAGATACCCATGGCCTCCACTCCGGCTACACTGCTTTCTCCTTCCCAGCCTACACATATATTTGTTTCTAATTTCAATTGTATTATCTATAATGTACAAACTATTGGATAATAATGGAGTAATAGGCATCTGTTTCTTAAAATGTTTATAGAATAAGGTTAGAATTTCATCATTTATTATGATGGCTGTGTTTTGTTGTGGTGGATATTATTCAGCAATGGCTCTTTCCAATGCATGATACTGTTTCTCCCATAGTCAGGATTCATGGGTCCTGGAATCAAGGGGTAAAAATGGAAGTGGCACCCCTCACTATTTCTCCTACCAATCCACTAGCAAAATTCTACTTCCTGTTCTTGCAACCTTATTTTCCAGGTGTCCAGAGATCTTAGTTCCAAAGGGAGGAACGATTTCACCAGGGGACACTTCAATGATTCTGTTGAACAGCAGGGGAGACAGCCAGCCACCAACTTTGAGCTCTTCATGCCTCTGAATCAACAGACAAAGAAGGGATTTACTTTATGGACAGGGGTAATTGATTCTGATTACCAAGGGGATATTTGACTGCTAGTACAAAATAGAGGTAAATAAGAGTATGCATGGAATACAGAACATCCCTTAGTTCTACCATACCCTGTGATTAAAGTCAATGGAAATCTTCAATAGCCCAATTCAGTCAAGAATGCTAATGGTTGACCCTTCAGGAATGAAGAATGGGGTTACCCCAATAGACAAAGAACCATGACCAGCTAAGGTGCTTGCTGAGGACAAAGGGAATATGGAATAGACAGTGGAAGAAGATAGTTACAAATACCAGTTACAACCACATGACCAGTTGAAGAAATGAGGACTGAAATTGTTAAATGTCTTCCTTATTTTGTTATAATATGTTCGCATATACACACAAAGATAGATGTGCTGAGCAAATATATTTGATTTCACTCCTCTCTTATCCCATGTCTTGGTCCATTTGGCCTGCTATAACAAAGATACCAGAGATGGGATGGCTTAAAAACAACAGAAATTTATGTCTTACAGTTCTGAGGCTGAAAAGTCTGAGATCAAGTCACCAGCAGATTCAGGGTCTGGTGAGGGCCTACTTCGTAGATGGCTGTCTTTTCATTTCCTCCTCACTTGGAATAATGGGGCAAGGGAGCTCTCTGGGGCCTCTTTTATAAAGGTGTTAATACCATTAATGAGGGCTCCATCCTCATGATCTAATCACCTCCAAAAGGAACCCTCTCCAAATGCTATTACATTAAAGATTAGGTTTCAACATAGACATTCTGGGAGGACACAAACATGTAGAATGTTAGGCAGAAGTATGATTTTGTCATTTTCTTCATTTTGAGATTACATATAGTTTAAGATGTGTATTCTTCTCAAATTCATAAAGGGTCAATATGATGGTCAATTTCATGTGTTAACTGGCTATGCTATGCTAGGTTAGGTAAGTTGTTTGGTCAAACACCAATCTAAATGTTGCTGTGAAAGTATTTTTTGAATGTGATAATCTTTAAATCAGTAGACTTTGAACAAAGCAGTTTACTCTCTATAGTGCAGGTAGACCTCATACAGTCAAGTAAAGGAATTAAGAGCAAGACTGAGGTTTACCAAAGAAGAAGCAATTCTGCTTCAAGAAACATAGAAACCCTGTTTAAGATTCCAGTCTGCTGGCCTGCCATACAGATTTTAGACTGCAACTTCAATTCTTGCCTGAATCTCCAGATTATTGGCCAGTCCTGTGGATGCCAGATGTCTCAACCCCCACAATTGCACGAGCTAATTCCTTAAAATATACCTCATTCTCTGTTTCACTCATTTCAGTGTTTCTCTCTGTTTCTGCCTCTCTCTCTCTAGACATACGTATATAAAATACAGTATACTATATATAATATACTATATAGAGAACATATATACTATATATAGTATGTAGCGTATACACACACTATATGTGTGTGTGTGTATATATGTGTGTGTATATATATATATATATATATATAGAGAGAGAGAGAGAGAGAGAGAGAGAGAGAGAAAGAGAGAGAGAGAGAGAGAGAGAGAGATCATGGTAGGGTTCTCCAAAGTTCCTTCACAGATCAGGAACCAGAAGAAACCCTAATTATACAGTTGTCTATAGCACAAAAGCAAGTAGTTTGCAAAAGAATTCTTAAATGGTTAAAAATGTGTGGAAGCCCATGTGACTGGTTGACACTGCTGGAGGAAGATTGACAGCTTTTTCTTCCTTTTTGCCTTTCAATTTTTTGTAAAGTGTTAGCATTGGAAGAATGGCAATCACATCCTGAAACTTGAAGGTGAAGAATTCTGACAACCCAGTAGTCTTTCAGATT
>RJWJ010018764.1:12339-31264 GCA_004363605.1 Indri indri
TTGTGTGGACAGGGCCCCAGGTTTGGGCACGTTACCTTGGTTTGAACAGCAGAGGCCCAGAGCTCTGAGCACTTAAGTGTGAACACATGCAGAGCATGTTCTCGCTCTGAGGAAAAGGACTGAGGGTTGGCAGGAGAAGGGTCCTTAGACCTCTGTCCTGGCTCCTCTCCTGCAGGCATCCCCACCTCCACGGGTCTCTCCGCCCTGCGCCAGGGCACTGACTGGCCGCTGGGCGGCTTCCACGGCTGCATCCACGAGGTGTGCATTAACAACGAGCTGCAGGACTTCAAGGCCCTCCCGTCACAGTCCCTGGGGGTCTCTCCAGGCTGCAAGTCCTGCACCGTGTGCAAGCACGGCCTGTGCCGCTCCGTGGAGAAGGACAGCGTGGTGTGTGAGTGCCACCCTGGCTGGACCGGCCCACTGTGTGACCAAGAGTTTCGGGACCCCTGCCTTGGCCACAGGTCAGTGTCCCAAGAGCCCCATGCTACCCCCTGGGGCTCCCAGTATGGCTGAGAAGTGGGCACTGGCAGATGCCTGAGGAATTGTGGTCAGGCTGCAGATAGGCTGTGTTTAAGTGTAACCACTTGAAAACTCCAGAGGCTGAGTGTCCACATCCGAGCAGCAGGTCCACTCAGAGGCATCAAAACACCTGTCTCCACCCACAATAAAAGGATTTGTCCTCTTTGGTTCATATTCCCTCATCCAAAAGTGCAAATAACTCTTAGCACCTCTGTGCATAGGTTTATTGTGAGGACGAAGTTTGTAGGAGTTTACCCACACACACACACTTGATGAGCACCGCTAGTTATATATAGATACTACTAAAAGAAAGAGAAATCAATACAGGAAATGAATGATTTCTCTCTCTTTACAGCGGTATCTATATATAATTAGAGAGAGGGTGTGAAAATAAGATCAAGTTGATACTGATCATAATTTGAGGAGTCTTGACATAAGGTTGGAATTTTATCAAAATGTGCTATAGACCACAGCAGTTGAAAACAGAACTTGGATGTTTAATCCTACTACATAGCGGAAAAACCCTCTGGGGAGTGGGAAGGGGAGGATGGGGATAGTGTACAAGTAGAGTGACTTATTCATATATCAATCAATGTTAAAACCCAATGCATTCCAGTCTGTTCGAATATAGCATATTGATGAAGGACTGTTGACCATTTCCCCATGTTTTGCCTGGGCAACATCCATTCAGCTTTCATCTCAGTGGTCACCCGAAGCCTACACTGACCTCACAGAGCTAGTCAGTCTGTTCATCGTACTATCACAGGACTCTATATTTTCGAAATAACACTTTCCATTCATCTATGGTACATGTCTTACACATGTATGTTTCTTCTTTTAGACAGACTTATTTGAGAGTAGGGATCATGTCTTTTTAAACTCTTTGGTGAGCTGACATTTAGAATAGCAGGGATCTAGAATGTTAAGTAGTTAACCCACAGCAAGAACTGAACTTCAAGAACTGAACTGACCGTCTTGGGATGAAAAGAAGGAGAGAGAACAAGAGGATTATAGGATTAAGGCTGTGTGTGAGTGTGTCTGTGTGTGCAAAGAACAGGAAAGTTACAGTTTCAAGTTTGGGCAAACCATCAGAGCTTATTGCTGGAAGGAATGGCATTTTATAGAAAACAAAATTGAATTCAAGATTGAAGAAATGTCACTTTCCTAACTTAAGAGATACATGGTACTTTGTCTTTTGGCCATAATTGTGCTCTACTTCCTCTATGCTTCTTCTTGACATATAAACTTTACTGCTCTTACTTGTTTACATCATCTTGTGTTTTATTACATTAAAATCCCCATGTTTTATCACCTTTTATTCATGAATGAGTTGTCTTTTATTCATCCTGGTTTCCTCATCACTTAACACAATGCCTACAGCAACTAGTTTTCTCCAAGCCTATCACTGATGAGCTTTAGAAGCAAGGAATGAATGAATTGCACATAATTCTAATAAATTTGTTATTTGTATTTAAAATAGCCCCCATTGCATAGAAGCATACACTTTGGGGGAAAAGTGTAGAAATTGGCAACCCGCAGGGTGGTGAACTTATCACCGTGTTAGAATATAAACTTCCACAACCATCTGTGCTGAAAACATGGCTTGTATTTTTCTTTATGAAATCATAGCTTTAGTCCATGGCCACTTGCATCTGACAAACAAACCAACCACCTTAATCATCTGTCTTGGATGTGCACATTCAGCATAATTATCATTTTTCATCCCGATTGAGAGTACGAGTGATATTCAATTTTTTAAAGGGTTGACTTATATATATATATGTCATGGTTGAGTCATATAGGTTGAAGAAATTGAAAAATATTTCCACAGGACAAAAAGCATTGATACTATTTCCCCTGAGATTCACAAACAAAACTGTAGCAATTAGAGAGCGATTAAACATCCACGTACATGAACTCACACACAGTTTTGAAAAATACATTATATTTTTTTTAAATGCCTTTAATAGACTTGCAAGAGAGTACATAAAGGGTGGGTTTTTTCTAGAAGCAATCAGGGTAAGAATATAATGTTTGAGATAACTAGGAGATCAGTTTTAAATAGACTTGAATTTTCCAGAAACCTTTTCTTGTACTTCGGGCGAACTTTGCAACTGGTAAAACAGAGAATGAGTCAGTAAGCCATTTTGATTCAGTGGTGTGAGAGCCTTGATTTCTAAAGTAAGTGTAATAAATGCATTTTTTATACCATTCATGTATCATTTACATATTTATGCTAATATTTGTTCTTCATAATCACATGAAAGATGTGCAGAACTGACAGTGTTTTATTTAAACCATGAATTCCATTCCCAGAATTGCTCTTTCATTATATACGAGTGTATATGTATATGTATGTGTGTGTGTGTGTGTGTGTGTGTGTGTGTGTAGATGTGTGTGTCCCATTTTATTTTTTCTTCAGTTGAAAAGGCCTTAGGAATATGAGATCCTAGACATTTCACAGTCCCCCCAGGATTCTCCAGCTTTAATAGGTATTTAAATATGAAATCTGTGTCTGACCTATTCTTCTGTGTATCCTCCTCTTTCTGCTATTCCTTGCTTTCTTCTTTTCTCTCCAAAGTGTTCTGCTTCAGATTGAGGAGGCTTTTGAAAATGGCGGAAGGGTAGATCCCCAATCTAGCCAACCACTCTGACCTGCATCAAGGAATGCATGTTTTTAAGACCAAAATGATAACAACAACAACAAAATAAAACAGAAAAAAAATAATTAGGCTTGGCTACTTTTTCCCATTACTAGACAGCAGCTTATCTAATACACTGCGCAGATGGGAAACTGAGAGAAGATTCTTTGTAAACAGTCTTAGGTAATCAGTAGGATGTAATTACAGGGAACAAGAAAGACTCTTCTGTCATAATTTCCAGATGAAATCCTCCCTTTACATATCCCTTTTAAAAATAAACAAGAGAATATAAACACTTTCATCCACCTACCAGTCCTTCCCAGTCCTAAATTAAAGAGTTCAATATATAATTATTTAAAGCTTCTTTTAAACTAAGGGCGTTGTAGTTTCTATTTTAAACAATAGTTGATTATGTAACATGGTATACTTAATTTTTTGACCATATATTTTACTTTTTAAAATAAAATTTAAAATTTTACTTACTAATTTTTAATTGACAACAGGCATATTATGCGTGACATAATTTGATGACATTAATAACACCCATGTAGATTTATGAGCTGAGGGACAATCCTTGTTACATCTGATGGGAGAGCATCTAGGCAGAATCACAATTACTGCAAATCCCTCAAACACAAATGTGTAGGTTGTCTGGGGAAGAAAGGAAAACATTGTGACAGCATAGGTAGTAAGGGACAAGGGCAAGAAATAAAGCCAGAGAACTAGTCCCAGACAACATTAATGAAGCCTGGTAAATCTTGGTAAGAATTTGGAATGCTAAGTATAATTGGAAGCCATGGGATGAGGGTGAGAGAGTTTTATAGTCATATTAATCAATGATTTATTTCAGACAAATTATTTCAAATACTTTGCTTCAAAGTAAGATATAGATAGAGAGATATAGATATTTAGATATATAGGTTCTGGAGTTTTTTTCAGTAAAGAGAGAAAAATGGTTTTCAGTGTTGAATGGAGAAAGTGAGGCTTGAAAATGCTCTTTGGTTTTTAGTTAAAAAGATGCATTCTTTGGTGGTTTTCATCTCTTAAAAATTATCTTCATGTTCCCTCTGCACCTGTCCCAGACATTCTCTACACTTCAACATAAATCCATTACAAATGCAAACCTGATTAAATTACACCCCAACATGTATCCACCACACACACATCTGCTTCACTGGAGTGCACAGGACACTTATCACAACCCTTAACATGGCCTACAATGCTGCTCATGAATTGACCTCTGTTTCTCTTTTTAATCACACTTTGCATTATGTCCCATCCTTCAGCCATAGGTGACTTTTTAATTTCGGTCCCTGGACACAGTATGCTTTCTCCTATCTCAGGGCCGTGGCACATAGTCATATGTCACTTCTTCAGGAAAACCTTGCTGGCTGCCTCAGACTACATTGGTCACTTTCCTGTCTCCATTATATATCCTCTATGCCCATTGGAAGGAAAGTTTCCTAAGGGAGAGGCCAGTTCTCCTTTCCTTTGAATCCCTAACACTTAGGATAGGACCTGCCACATGGCGAGCCCTCAATAAACATTACTCAAATTAATGAATAAATCACCTTCCTGCAGGGATGTGCAAGAGGTTTCAAACACAATTTTTTTGGAGTGTGTAAGTATTCAATAATTTTTCTAAATAACACTGACATATAAAATCAAATGTTTTGACAATGCATGTTAGTTATGTCTACTAACTGAGATGGAAATGCATCTTATTTCTCCATTAGAAATTAACTTTCACTGTAATTTATCATGTTTTCCTATAAGAAGTCAAGTCAGATAATAGATGTATCTTGTGTATAGAATACAAATAGTTTTACCCTGTGTCTTATCTCTTTTATGTACATTGTCTCTTCCTATGTAAAATAAATTGAAAGTATGAGCAATATGTTTTTATTTACATTCTAAAATATCTAAAGATAACTTTTGTTGTTCTTATGCCATCCAATTTTAGATTATTTTTCTTCTTGTATGTGTGCAATGTTTTTTTCCTTCAAAGAATTCTGTTGTCCCTTGCCAAATAATCCAACCTCAGTCGTGAACTCTACCTCTAAATGGTAAATGAAAGTGATGAAATACTTAGACATGGACTGATTGGTGGACTAAAATACATTTTCTGATATTTTCGATTTATTTCACAATTGAACCCTATGTAAAATATGGGGAAAATAGGTTGTTATATGAGCTTCAAAGGCAAAAGACAACTAAGTTAGCATTTCTTAAAGTGTGTTAACTGCTGACTTTCTTAAAGCTGCAGCATCCCATCAATGTTTAGTCCTAGGGTAACATTTTAAGCCTCCCAACTAAAACGCGATCTTAGATTTTGTTTTGATATATACATGCCTATAAGAATATCTTTAGCTTTTACAAAAATAATAACTCTGTTGTATATTCTCCCAGAAATGGGGAATCACAGAGAATAAAGGAATTGCCCTAGGTCTTACAGCTAGCTTATGGAAAAAGCAGATGTGAGTTCTCATTTTCTTACTCCAGTGGCCACAAGTCTTGCCATTACATCAGTGTTGTTTTCTTGACATGTCATTATCATTGTGGAGCAACGGACCCTCACTAAAACATCAATTCCTGCCTATAGTAGAGGCTTAGGAGGACCCAATCAGTGGCTCTTTATCTGTGTCCAGTGACCAAAAGTCAATAAGTCTTTATGAATCTAGATTTACATAATTACTTTGGTTTTTTAAATGGAAAGTTATTTTTTGCTCTCATTTTTAGATTGTTAAAAATTAACATTACATAGTGATGATCAATTATTATTAAGATTTACCAAAAATAACAAATTATAAACATACAAATAGAGATTTATTAATAGTTCGAGTTACCAATTTTTTCCGTAATGGAGTTAGTGCATATTTTTTTTTATTTACAATGGCTATAGCATTGTCCTGCTTCTGCTATATTAGCAAGTTTCTAGTTTCTTTTTTTAAAGTTATTATTATTCTCTGGTATCTTACCATGCTTAGGCAAAAGAGTTTATGGACTTTTTCTAACACTTCATAATATTTAGTTCATACTAGAGCTATATGGTTTTCATTGAAAATAATGATTACTTCCTAAAGTTTCTTTTGTGCCCTTTTGTTTTTGTCCTTTTCTTCTTTGGTAATTTTCTCTCATTCATTTGCATATTCTGCAACTTGCGTGAGACTGCTGTGTGTATTTTGTTGTTGTTTCTCGGTTCTCACTCTATTGCATGGTGCTCCATTTCCATGATGCTATTTTTACTATCTTTTCTTTCATTTTGCCTTTTGTGCTTTCCATTACCTGTTATCCTTCCTCCATAACTGAATGTTTTGTAGGTCTTGCATGTTATTTTGGGATACCACTTTAACCTTCTGTATCGTCTGATGTTGATTTCATAACTTTTTGTTTTTGTTTATTTTCCATCTCTTCACTGGCAGGGATTATTTGTCTTCCTGTGGCTCTAGGAAGAGAACAGAGCGATGTGGAAAGACCATCCACCACTGCCCCATTTTTTATACAGCAGGAAGCCTGACTCCAAATGCTTTTTTGATTAATTCTTTCAAATCATGACTTTACCAATGACCTGCAGGGTAAATAAGACAACCTAAGCCTAGGATTTAGGGGCAGTGAAGTAGATTATGTGGCTTTCATGGGCAAGCTTCAGTTTTTTTAATAGGTTGCTTTCAAAATTACAAGAAAGAGATGAGAAATATAAATAATTTCCACAACGTAAGTTTTCTTCAGACTACAAAAATTATTTTAAGCAACTTTAACTTCAGGCACAATAGGTAAAATTGCCAAAAATGAGATTTTTTTTTTCCTTTTGAATTTGCAAAGTTTTTATTTGCCAAGTGGAAAGGATGAACCTCGCAGCCTGAGATTCTAGTTTGTTTCATGTGTTATTTAGCCATATGTACTAGTTATTTTCCATTTATATAACACAAAATCTTTGATTTTAAACTGAAAATAAAGTAAAAGTCAACTTTAAGATAACCGATAATAGAAAATGATAATTATGGTGAATGCTGCACAGAAACTTCTGTAACATATATTTTTCTCTTCCACCATTTTTCTGTTTGGATACATAAGTTGTTGATTCCCAAAAAGATGGAAGAGACATTCTGTTTCATGAGGACCACAGATGGATATCTGAAGCAGTAACTGGCTCTTAATTGTTACTCATCATGAAATTCCATGATCTACTATAGCGTAGAGTAGAAAAATCCATGTGTTTTGGGAGAAAAGTCTGAAATCTGGGCTCTTTTCTAGAGTTTATAATTTATATCACTAGGAGAACAATAAAACATTTAGCCTCTCTAACTTCAATTTCTCAACTGTAGTATAAACATAGCAATTCCTACTTCCTTTGGTTATTGCAAGAAGGGATCAAAAAATTGATTGAATTGCTAAAGTAATCATTAGACTGGGAACTATTCATTTTTGTTCGTTTTCTTCTTTCTTAATCCCTTCATTCTCCCCTTTACCTTCTTTCCTCATCATTCTTCTGACCTTCTTTGCTAATTGTTCTTCATTTCTTCTTTCAGTTCTCTAGAGGTGAATAGATTACTTAAATCAGCCTCATTCTTAGCTACAAAGATCACTATACCCCATGCTCAAATGGAAGGTTATTGCAACATCCTAAATACTATGGCTGAGTTTTTCATGCCTTCAAAGAACAGAGGAAAGGCTTATATTGAAGGACTCTTCATCTGCCTTCAAATTTCTTATTACATATGTAAGTTTCTTTCTTGGAACAATATATGGCATCCCTACGTATTTAACATGTTCTCACATACCCTCCGGTAGAAAAACTTTACAGAATACGACTCTCTGGCCCTGGAATATAGATAAAACAGTGCAGCCATTAAGAGACAGCATTAATGAAAAACAGATACAATGTCCCTTAACAGAAATTCCTCAGTCACCCCTGTCTAGTTCAGCTCATTTCGTCCAAGATGCCTGCACTGGGACTTGCTATGATAGCACCTTACAAGCCAGTCTCGGAAATAAAAAGTTGTGCTTCGTAAGTGTGTACCCCAAATATAAAGTCTATAGGCAATCATGACAAATCAGAGTCATGGGCCTGGTGAAAAACTTCACATTTTTTATGGAAAGAAACTTTGCTTGTTAAATTATCACACTGCCCTTTATTTCAGCTTCTATACAAGAAGACAAAAAGGGGAGACTCTGAGGGCAAGGAGGAAACAAAGTGATGTTATAGTAGAATATTGTCAAAGATAACTGTATATACTCTGACCTATCAAATTTCATGAATTGGTTTCGAATGTGAATGTTTTGAGTATATAATGAATGTTGAGGATCTTCTGAAATATCTAGGGAATCACCCTGGAGAGACACTGAGAAGTGAGAATTCTGTAATTTAACAATTTAAACAAGTAAAAACTCCCTGAGGTCATGACTTAGGAAGTTTCTTCATTCAAATTTTGTTGTTGCTGTTGTTGCTTATGTCTACACCATTTATCACATTACAGTAAGTGGACCGATAAAATAAAAGAATATCAGATATATAAATATTTTTCTTGCTGTTGTTTTATATCATGTATTTTGGGCTTATGACATACTGACTGATCAATTTCCCTTTATTGAATAATGAATACTAATATAAGAAACATCTTTACCATCCTGCAATGACCAAGAATGTTCTTTCTAGTACTTTCCCAGATTTACTTTAATTCCCTTAATTCTCCCTGCCGTATGAAGTACAATGACCTCACAAAATCAGACTTTGTTGATGCAGTGAAATTTGTCCTCTGTGTCCTTATTTCTTTTACATCATTCTTGATACACTCAGATTTGTCTTTAGACTTTGTACTTGTCTCTTATTCTTAATATTTAATGATGCATAAAAAATTGTGCAATAAAACTCATTGTGGTTGTCATTCATCTATGTTCAATTCTCATTGTTATCTATTAGAAATACACATTTTAAGCCACTCCATATTTCCTCATTATTAACTTGTTATTTTTCCATTATGTTCTTTCCTTTGCTTGCTCCTGTCTTCTTTTTTCACCCTTTTTCTTTAAAATCTACATTCGAAGCTATTTCCACAAGACATCCTTTAATCAGTGACATTCATTTACTGAATGCTAGAACTTTGTCATAGTAGACAATTGGCAGGTACTATTGATGATAAATTATTTTTATTAATATTAAAGTACATTCTTTTGCAAAGATGAGTGATCTGTAATCATCTTCTTCATATTGATGAACTTAGTTTTAAGAAAGTTCTGTGTGCAATTGCAAAATAAGATACTGAGTACCCACCGAGGATTTTTACAAGTCTCTCACTCCAGTAAAATCAAAGTAAGCAAGGAAAAGTTGGGTGCCAAAAGAGCAGTCACAAAGAAGAGTAGGAAAATGCCAGGGAGAGTTGTTGTTTACTATGTTAATTACAAGAAAACTTTTAGGCAATACTACTTAGAAAAAGAAAATTCTTGGAAAAATGAAGCTGGATATACTTTTCTTAACATGCAAAATGACCCTACAGAATTGAGACAATTGTCCAGATAACCCATGTCTAACAATAATTTCACTAGAAACTCAATAGTGAAGCAAAATTGTGTGTGAATGTATATATGTTTTTACCGTTAGCTTATCTTACCTGAACATTTCTTTCACATTATAGAAGTAGGCATGAATGAGACATTTTAAGTACATTTTCCTGTAAATTGGTTGAACACCTATAGAGCTCAAATTTGACTTAGGGGTCTTTCTTCTCGCCCTTTAAAGGAAAATAACTTTGTAGCCTTTGATTTTTTGCCTCTAAGTTCTCTGTTAGTATTTTACTTCTCCAAGGAGAGAGAATTTGTAACCACAAATAAGAGTCTTGAATTAATTTTGTACATTTCAAAGTGCTCACCACTTTTCCTGGATTGAATTATAATTATGTCAATTTGTTATATTTACTCTATAATTACAATAACTACTCTACATTTATTTTTAGTACAGTTCAGAGAGGAGTTGAACAGGTTGTGTATACTGTATGTTAATGGCACTTTAAGAGCACATAGAATCGGTATGTATTTTCTCAGTGGAATTACAGATTATGAAACCTCTCAGGTATGGAAACTAAGTAAAAAAAGGTGTTCACAAATTTGAATTACAAAATCAAATATGAACATTGCATAGTATGAGAGGAAATCTGATTTGTAATGTATGTGCTGCTTGTCTTATTTTAGAAGACTCCGTTACAGAACATAGTGTACCTTCTCTTATGTTGATATAGTATATATAGGTTTGCTGTATAACATTTAACAACCATTAGTATTTGCTTCTTAGAAAAAAGGTATGGTCAAATGGCCTGGTGTTGTGGTCCTCAGCTTCATTAGCATGAAGCATTAAAGACTAAGAAAAGATATTGAATTTACTTGCCTCTCTTTTCCCAAGATGTAAGAGATATTAAGGGCCGCCAGATATTCTAAATCTTGAAGAGAAACCCTACGTCTTTAACTCAGGATGGTCCTAGGGTTAAGGAAAGTAAGTAAACATCTGTAGCAGTGCTTCTGTTGACTTATGTATGTATGATCTTATATATGTCGCTTCATATTCCTAAACTTTGGTTTTTTTAGCTGTAATGTGGTCATGTTACATAATTATAACAAGGAATACGTGTTAACATATGTGAAATTGGTTTATCACATACATTATGAATACTATGTAGATGGCTTGCTGAAATATTTTTATTAGTTCCTATCAAGTGTATATCAACGAGATTATCAACTCATTTTTTAAAAACTCAGAAATAGCCTTATGTGCTATCAATATAACAAAGATAAAGATTCATTTTTGATGTTTGACCAGTAACAGCATACAAGATCCACACTTCCCCTTCCACTTTTACTTGACAGCTTAATAAGCTGATAAGAAAGCTGTGTGCCCTCCCTTGGTGCTGGCGGGAAGTTGACACTATACACATCCCAGCTTACAAGGGAACCTGGCCCCGACTCCTAACCACAGTTAAAACCAGAGTCATTCTCCTTCCTTGACATTTCATGTTTCATGCCCAAACAAACTTGTGCCCTTCACTTTGGTAATCCTTTAGATGTTCACTGTGTAAATAATTAACTTTATTTATTTGATATCTATTGGTGCCTATGTGTCATTCATCTCAACTTCCAAATAAGTTCCTGGGGTAGAGGTGGGGGGAGAAAAATGTTTTAATAAAATTTTGGGTAGAAAGGTGCCCAACATCCAGCAAGACACTAGGTACCCAAATAAAATATCTCTTCTATCTAGCTAGCACAATAGCTGGTTTTCCACAGTGTTCCTTTTGGGAAATGTAGAGAGAATTGCTTAACATATGGAGACAATGAGGTGGTCAAATCATTCTGAAATGTAAAACAATCCTGGCTTCCTCATGTCTTAAAAGTTTATTTACAGAGTGTTCTAGAGGGTTGGATATAGAAATGGAAACACTTTGTTATCCTTACTCCAAAGGAAGGTGCTAGAAAAGTTTCTAAATGAATATTCCCTACTTAATAGGACTCCAATAGTACCTATATATTCATGGTTTATAAATGAGAGCTACGTTATGGTTGACAAATGTTAATGCTAGGCTAGATATGACACTAGAGCTAATACTGGTAAGACAAAAAACTCTACACTTCCCTGTTTCATATTGTCTGGTAGGGTAGATAGAATAACAAATATTAAAATGATGGATGATACATCACAGAATAGAGTTATGATAGAGCCACAGCAGGGGCATCTCACATCTTGCGGAAATGTTGGGTAGGTATGTGAGGCTATGTAGAATGTAACTGGGTGATAAAACTAGGAAAGGTGAGAGAGACTATTTTAAAAGACGGAATCGGGTTTGTAAAAACTTTGAGGCAATAAAGGGCATAGAATGTCCATATGTTCAGATTTGATCAGGATAATCTTTCTAGCTATTATAACAACGTGATTATTAATAGTAATCCCATTCACTCTCGAATGTGTTTTGGATTTCACCAAAAAAAAAAAAAAATCTATATTTAACCTAGCTAGATGAATTGGAGACATAAAGTAGCTTAGTATAAATTTAATATGAATTTAAATTTAATAGACATGATTTGTTCTGTGGTATTTATTTCGGTTTTAGTCTTAGAATAAAGAAAATCAAAAATTTTCTGGTCAAATTAAAACTATGGCTCCAAATAAAATTCAATAAAAGTTCATGGCAAATTTCTTTTATCAATAGACAACTTGCTCTTCTTCCTTCATAATAAACAACTCATCTTTTTAGTATTAGTGTTTTCCTGTGTTCCTTTCACAGTCCTCTTGCTAAATAAGCTTCTTCCTTGAAATTTAGCAAGTATGACATGGTGTCTATAAGTCTTATTAGAAAATTTTGTTGTAATAATTTTTAACTTATTTAAAACAAACAAAAACAAAACTCACAGAGGCTTACAATATTTCACGCTATGTCTGGTATCCAGAGTTAATGCAAGAGATTGGCTTTTATTCCTACATCTCTATTGAAGGCACAATCTTGAGAAATTAGTTTTATTCTTAGCTGTGTTCTGTCTTATTGAGATCTAAGCTAGAGGAAGCTATTTTTTGAGGGATCTTTCAGTTTGGAGAACATTCAAGAATGGGTAAAATGTTAGATGTTTCCACGTACAAAATTATAAACATTAATATCTAATGTTTTGGCCTAAGTTTATGTTTAATCAGAAGAATAATACACCAAGTTCACTTATTGACATATCTAAACTATTTAATATGTTTCTAAGAACATATAAATGGACTGATAATACATATGTAGCAACACTCCTTAATGTCTCAAAGATTATATGTAGTCTATAGCCTGTAAAACTGGATGAGGAAAATAGTTCTTATTAAACATGTCTACACACAATTTAAAATCATTTTATGCATCATTAGAAAATAAGGATGAAATGAATAAGCAATGTTGTCAAAATGATATGGCATTAGCATCTACAGTGATAGTAATAAGAAAAGAGGATTAGAAGAAAGACATTAGAAAACTAACTCACAATGAGAATAATGAAATGACTTCTATAAAAGGCCATTTTGAAAATTGGCCATTTTTTTATGTTTATGTTCCATGGATGAATGTAGATTTGATTGAATGTGATTGATAGTTCTTATAAGAGACTGTAGGGATTTTAAAGTCCAAATATTTGGATGGATGGGTGTAGAAGCAAGTAAAAAAGAACACAGATGGTCAGAGGATAGCATGTTATGGGTAGTAATTTATGAAAAAAATGAATAAAATGTTCTTTTTACTTTTGCCTTTTCATTTTCACATTCAAAAGCCTGCTAAACATTGTTGGGCAAACCATTTAGGAAATAAGCAAACTAAAGTGGATGGAGTACCTATTATATGTTATTCATCTTACATAAATTCATTTCACTTAGGCCTCACAGCAATCTTATGAGGCAGGTCAAATATCTAAAAATGGTCACTTTGGTTAATATGTCCCACAGATGTGCTTTATTTCTTGAGAGGAATGTTTAAACAAAATTTTGTTTTCAATGTTCTTTTTGGTAAAACGTACTTTCTCCAGTTAACCACAGACAAACACCACTCTTGATACCTTTGACCTCCACACCTGACTGGCCACCAGAGGCCTTCCCTATGGTAGACACTGATATTTTGATATAAGAGGAACAGAAAATGAGTCTCAGATATTTAATTAGCTTTTGTTATTTCCAACAGCTGGCACCGGGCATATAAGGAATCCAGGCAAAGAATTAAAGTTCCCTCTGTGTTTGCTTTCTTTTTGCCCCCCATGTAGTCTCATCTCCACTCCTGGGGTAGAAAGTATAATTGCCCTCCAATGATGCCCATATCCTAATTCCCAGAAACTGTGAACACGTCACTTTACGAGGCAAAATGGAATTCAGGTTGCAGATGGAATTGAGGTTGTTAATCAGTCGGCCTTAGAATAGGGAGATAATTGTAGATTATCTATGTGGGCCCAATTGAGTCACATGGGTCCTTAAAAGGAGAGAACACTTCCTGCTGGATCAGAGGGGTGAGAGGGAAGAAGAAGGAGGAGGAGAGATTTAAGGTAAAAGGAACTAGACCTGTACCTGCTGTCGTTGAAAATGGAGGGAGGGATCATGAGACAAGAAATGTGTGTGGCCTCTAGAAGCTAGGAGTTACCCTTGGTTGACAGCCAGCAAGAAAACAAAAATCTAAGCTGGGCGTGGTACCTCATACCTGTAATCCTAGCACTCTAGGAGGCTAAGGCAGGAGGATCACTTGAGGTCAGGAGTTTGAGACTAGCCTGAGCAAGACCCTGTCTCTACTAAAAATAGAAAAAATCAGCTGGCCATGGTGGTGAATGCCTATAGTCCCAGCTACTCCTGGGAGGCTGAGGTGGGAGGATCATTTGAGACCAGGCATTTGAGTTTGCAGTGAGCGATGATGATGCCACTATACTGTAGCCGGGGTGACAGAGCAAAACACTGTTTCAAAAACAAAACAAAACAAGAACAAAAACAAAAACCCAAAACACAAAAATCTCAGTCTTAACAACTGCCGGGAACTCAATCATTCTAACAACCTAAATGTGCAGAAAATGGATTCTTCTGGACCCTTCAAAAAGGTCTTATAGAGTTGTGGGATACTAAATTTGTGTTGCTTAAGCAATTAAAGTCAAGGTAATTTATTTTGACTGCAAGAGCAAACTAATGCAACCACATAGGAAAAAGGATATTAATCTGATTTCAGGGAACCAATTGGAGCACAACAGCTGGTGGATGCCATCACTACATTAAAATGTCACTGAGGGCTCTTGCTTTTTCTATGTTAGAATAGGAAGGGCTAAAACCTACTGTTTTGCACTTTCTCTCATTTGTACTTGGAATTACTGTAGCTATAGTGGCAACCTGTGAGGTTAGTGACAAGAAAACTTGTCTTCTCTCTTTTTGTTAACAGTGTTTTCAACTTAGCTCTGGAACCTTGTGGTTGCCTTATCTGATACAAATTGTGAATACTTCTGGGTTCCCTATTTCTAGGAGACTTGAGCCATGTTTGTTTCACAATTTAGTGTTGTCTAGCCCACCACCTGATCCCCGGTGCCAAATTAACAAGTTGGATAACTATTAATCAGAACTCAATGCCCTGAATGTAAGAAAAAGCTACTGTTGCATTAGGTGAGCTAAATCCACAGAAAACATAGGGCATAAAAGATGATTTATTTCTATGCCCTGCTAACATGGTAAGAACACTTGTTAACAGCATTAACAAGAAAACAACTAAATCATACTTCCTAATAAAAATATATCCTGATTTTATTTTATAGGGACTGTCCCAAAGCAAGTACCATTTTCTAATAATAAAAAGCAATTAACAATTTAACCTTAATATAATCTTATTCTAAGTGGTTTTGTTGCTATAGGCAAAATTTCTACTGTTGTGAACATGGTAAAGATAAAGGGAATCTAGCAAGGGCATGGTGTCATTTTTCCCACCCTCTTAGGACCTGAAGTTCTTTTGAATTCCATTAACAACAAGAAGGTATTCCCTTCTGGTGGGACATGCTTCTGGAAGACCCTAAAGCTAGTTAGCCAAAGGGAAAGGTGGGCTCTCTGGTCAGGTCCATGGGAAGAAGGTGAAGGTGTTTGTCTCTAAATGAGCCATTACTTGTGCCTGAAGGTTCAGTAGCTTTCCTAAATACTCCTTTGTATTTCTGTGCTTTATTAAAAATTATACTAACTAAAATAGAAGTTCAGCTGGTAAAACACAATTACCCTTTCCAAATGCCACTGACCCCCAGACAAATTTGATAATGACACTGAGGTCCTTCTTTAATTAAGAAGGCAACTCCCAAGAGACCCTCCTGAGCCCAGTGTCTCATCTGGTGTCAATCAACTCTGAGCTATAGAATTATGATTTTATAATCGTTTTTTATTACAAACTTTTTCAGGAATACTTAAGTATGCTGAATTCCCACTATGCATGATAGAATAAAACAGGTTTTTTTTACATTTATTGCCTTTCTCATTCCTCTTACTAATCTACCATTGTAGGCACTGCCATTTCCATTTTCACAGGGAAGGAAACTGAGACACGGTGAGGTTAAGACACTTAATTTTCAAGATCATTAGATAGTAAGTGGCATTCTGGGTTTCAAACTCAGGGTCATCTATTACTTAATCACTTTTTTAGAAAGTGGCTCACATTGTTTTGTACATAAAATTTAACAGTAAAATGATGCAATCATAACAGTGGCAAAAATTTATCTTATCAGATCTGTATATAATTCTAATTTTATTTTTTTAATCTCTTTGTTTTTAACTTTCAGAGGATTGGCGTTCTATATCAGAGGTAGGGATGATCTCCTATGTGGGATTATTTGAAGAAAATATCCAGAAACAAATATCTCTTAGAAAACTGAAATTCATAATTAAATCACCACTCTGATGGTTCCCAGGTTTGGTGGCCAACTCTCTTCCCTGCTTAGGCTAGGTAAGTTTTCCCTGCTCTGTGTTTTGACAATATGCAAGGTACTGTATGAAAATTACCTATCCACTGGCCTTCCTCCATGACGCCGAAAGATTTTTATGGCAGATACTGTGTTTCTTAACATTATTAAAAAAAAAATTAAGTGCTCAAAAACATTTATTTTAGGGATGAAATCAGTTTCAGTGACGCAAGGCCCTTATCCAACATGAGTCCATTTCTAGTATTTCTCAGCAATAAAGGACCCAAAGAACCTAACACCAAACCTGTGAAATAAAATGGATCATCTTTTTTTTTTTTCTACTTTCTAATGTCAAGGTAATGCCCTTATTTAATTGGTCTCAATATTCCCAGGATATCCATATGTGAATGCATGGTATTTGATGCTTAAAGAGAAGTAAGAGTTGTCAAGGGTTTGCTTTTATCAGCACATTAAAGTATCTTTCCCATCCTCTGCCATACGTTTCTGATGCCTTTGAAAATACTGTACCTATAAACATATTTTCCTCTTCTCTCCTTCTTGTAATCCAGCCCCTTCCTCTACCAAGAAATGAAACTCTCTGCCTCTCTCTGCCACCCATCCACCCAATGTTTTCCTTGTTTAATCTCTAAGGAATGTGGCCATGACTACAGTGTTAAAAAGCTGGATACGAGTGCCTGACATTTTTGATGAAAACATTGGTTATGTATAGAGAAAAGAAAGGGAAAGTGGATAAACACTTAAGGAAGAGGAGCAAGGGAGTAACACAAAAGGAAATGGCAAATCTAGGGTCTCTAAAAATAGCAATGAGTCTGGAAAAGTCAAATGTACCAATAATTTAAAGTGAACTAGTTTTCTGTACAATTATTTTGCTAAGAGCATGAAAATATATGCATGATACAAATGACTATAGACCGTTTTTGCTGAATTAGCTAGTTTATCAGTACACCTGTTTTACTTGATACTGACACTGATTTTGTTCTGGTTATTTTTACATAGATATTACACCTGAATCTTCCTAGAGGTAATATTTATTACAGCAATTGAAATGCACAATTTGATGGAAAACATAAACAGAGTAAATAATTAGCTGATTTACAGCTTGCTTTAGATAACATCTTCAATTATGAAAATAATTAGTGAGATTGAATTCCAGATAAAAACCTTAGCTTAATTTGAACTTGTCCTTGAAGCTACTTTCTGACCCATTTTAACATATTACCTGTTGAAATATTCATAAGAAAAAAGAAATTTTAGGCTTTGTGTTTAAGGTGACTCTTTTTCAGTTCACTTCCAATTTTTTAATTCCCTTTTCTCTTCTATTCCTTTCCCTAGCTAAAAAGTTCTTGAACATATCAATACAAATTACTTTAGTTCATTTTTTTGAGAGCCTGTGTCCTTTAGCAAAAGGTTTGCAAGACCTCAATGGATCTGCTTTTTGGTCTTCTCTGCAATATAAGAGATGTGTAATTTATCATCCCTATTTTGTGATATTCTGAAAAAAAAAGTAAACATTAAAATATGTCCATTTCAAGTTTAGGTAGTATGATTCACATTAAAATACAAACAACATTCTCCATAAGACAAAGGACTATAAACTTTAAGAAAAACATCATTATCGCCTGAAATGCTGTCCAAATTGCCACTGTTTCTCAAAATGAGCTTCGACCATTACTTTGGGGTTTTATATAATAGGGATACTTACTGATTTATGGTATAAATAAGAATATTAGTCATGGAATTATTTCTCACCTTTGTGAAAGACAACTTAACATAATCTTATGAATTCAAAAAAGGAAGACAAAATTGTAGTCTATATTTCCTTTTTTTCTAAGAATGTTTCTTACAATTTGTATGTGTTTCTATAATCATCAGAAACTTGTTTATTAAAAAAAGTTCTATAGGATAAATATGTTAAGTGCAGAATACTTCTCATTGTGCATTCCTTAAAATGGGTAGGCCAGAAACTATGGACTTATAACAGACGTAGCTACTTGTTCTGTTATATTCACACTTATGTATTTCATTCTGGTTGTCTCTTTTTTGAACCTCTACTTCCCTACCTGCAAATGGCTCCTAACCCCCAAGGAAGCTTGGGTTCCTAAATTCCTAATGGATTACCAGGGTTTTTACATATTGAAGCCAAAGGCAGAATCAATTTGGGCTGCCTTGGCTTCTCTGAAAATCTTATCCAAACTCTTGACACAATGGTACTAGAACCATCTTTTGCCCCTAGAAAGACCTTAAAATTTCCCTAGTTACAGTCATAGCAGATGAATTCCTAATGGATTTGCCTGTGGCCTGTGGACTCCTATTCCATTTGAAAAATGGAAATCACCCAGAGGAGGTCCATGGCA
>RJWJ010018765.1:0-31164 GCA_004363605.1 Indri indri
ATACTCCCTTGTCCAATTTTGATGTATACAGACATGTGCAGCAGCCATGGCCTGAGAGGGCACAGTGATTGGGGCTCACACCCTTGAGGGTTGAGGGTATGAGCCATCTCACCAGGTAAACCACCTAGACCAGAACAGGTGCTAGCCAAGGGTGAGGGGAACCAGAATGGGTGGTGAAGACTGGGAAGGAAGAGGGTTTGTTATGGTCTCAAGACCAGCTTTAGCTGTGGAGGTCGTATGTGGTTTATCCCACTAATGTTCCTCTTGTATGTTTGTTCTAGGAAAAGAAAACAACCATAATCCCAGAGGAGCTGCTCCCAAAGCTTATCTCATGAGTCAAATTGATCTGAGTGGCACAGGAGTGGACTATAGTAGCTGTCATGTTATGCTGCCCAGATCCTCATCCAGGGTGAACTCTCATTTCCTCAGCATCTGGGAATGTTGGCAGCTGACATTCTTGGCTGAGTCCCCTTCTAGGACTTGCCCTTGACTGAAGAGGGTTGTGTTACCCAAGGTTATGCCCCCTCCCAAGTTTAGCCCATACCTGATCACTAATAAACAGGGGTTACAAAGGCATAGCTACTTGCCCCAATTTGGGACAACTATGCCAGGCCAACCCAGCTTCAAGGCTCCCCATAGGAGCAGCTGAGATCTTTGTTGTGTCTGCATCACAATTTAATTCCTCCTCTGTCCAATTCTCCTTCCTTCATTCCTTCACAGATGTTTGCCCTGAGATCCCTTTCCTGTAAACTTCCTGCATGTAAATCTTCATTTCAGAACCTGTTTCCTGGGGAAACTAGCCTGCAACAGATGCAAATGCATAGTGTGAGATGAAACACTAAAAATGTGATATGAGTAGTAGAAATATGCTGCTACAGGGATACAAAGCCAGAAATCGTTTCTGGCAAAGGTTGGAAGAGAATAGAGATATTGTGAGTTGGACTTCTGAGATAGCTGGTATTTGATAGGTAAAGGGGAAATGAAGTGGCATAAGACTAACACACGCAGAATTTTGATAAACGAATGGTGATTAAATGGCATAAGTGTGCAAGTGAAAAAATAAAATCAGAGCTCAAGGAAGGGTGAGTGATCCAGGTGGGCAGGAATATGGGGCCTATGCTGAGATGTACCAGGAAATAAAGCCAGGATGAATGACAGGCTAGGACCTGATCATTAAGGATCTTAAATGCTGGGGTCAGGACTGTGGTCCTCATTTACAAGGTGGCTGGGCACCATTTCAGGAGTTTAAGCAAGAGAGTTGGCAAACTCAAAGCTCTCTTTTGATGAAAGTATAAAGAAGTGGGGGTTAATATAATTAAATCATTATAATTTTAGGGTAAACTCCCTAAGAAGTTGCACTAACAATGAGATGGGATGTCTTACCAAGCAATGAGCTCTCCATTATTTCCGCAGAGGCTGAATTTTACTTCTATGTACAAGTCTTGTTTTCACTAGAAGATAAGATTTGGGGGGGACTTTTCTTCTTTTTTACTGATATTTACTAACTTGGGTATTATGCTAAGTGTTTTACAGGCATTTGTATTTAATTCTCGCAAGGCAGTGGTAGAGAAGCTGTTACATCGAAAATAATGAACGAAGAATGTCGAGTGCACAGTGCTAAATAAAGAAAAATCTGATGTATTAAAAGAGGAGAAAGTACCAAAGTTAGTCAACAGAAAGAGAGAGAAAGAGACTATAAAAGTAAAAGATAGGTTATGCAAAGGAGCCTCTTTCTTAAGGAGAAAAATATTAAGGAAACATAAAAAATAAGTTAGGAAATGTTGAGGAGTAAAATTACGAAGTTAAAATTCACCATAAAAGATATCGATATGTCTAAGTTCAACTTGTGAACTGGCCTCTTCCTATGTCGGATTTGACCGAAGTGCCAACACAGTAGAATCAGGTAACGGGATGAGGGTCAACTGGATCACTCTATGTAGAATTTACAATTTTTGAAAACTGGTTTCATGACTCTGCACCCCCTTACTCAGGGAGAGGCTGTAAAAAGCAGAGAGGAGAGAAGATTTGTGAAGATATTTCTCTGGGTAAGTTATTGTAGTTCTGTAAGTCCCTACCTTCCCAAAGGGGATGAAGTTTTGGGGTGCTAATCCTCCACCTCAACCTAGCAGGGAGGACTTCTAGGAGAATATGGGAGAGTTGAATGTGTCCTCAGGTTTAGAGGCACAAGTCTGGTGTCTGGTTTGTCCCCGGGAAAGCTAAACCTGCTTGTGGCTGGCCTTCAGTTGGCTAGATAGTAATTAAAATCAAAAGAAGAAACACTTCATGTTAGGCCGTTATAACTCAGATGCCGTCCAACAGGGTCACCTAAAGGGACGGTGGGATCTCAGCAACAAGAACCCGGTGGCAGAAGCAAGATTCCCAAGGGTGAAGGATGGAGTTACAGGTAGCCACCTAGGTCGAGAAGTATCTGTCCTGGCCCAGAGAATTCCCCAAAAAGGGGTCTCACACAACTCTAAGAAGTTAAAACTCAAGAAAAAGGCTAAGGAGAAAGAGTCAGGAGTGTGTGTGGAAGATTCAGGGCAGTTGTTTTCCTATAAATAATGTTAAACTAAATTTGGCATGAGGATGCCTCCATAACTTGAGTCCCTACATAACAAACTGCAACTTAACTTAGGAGTATTTTTTTGTTGTTAACAACTAGGTGAGTCTCAGCCAGTCAGAGGTGGCCAACTAATCAGACCATGCCCAAGTTAGGCAAACTCTGAGCTGTAACTAATCAAGCTGCTTCTGTGCCTTATTTTCATTTTCTGTCCATAAATGCCACCTGCCCACCCGGCTGATCAGAGCTCTCTGAACCTCTTCTGGTCCTGAGGGCTGCTTGATACACAGATGGTTCTTTGCTCAATTAAACTCTGTTAAATTTAATTCACTCAAAGTTTTTCTTTTAACAACAAGGATTGAGATATTTGAATAATATATTGGTTAGAGCTGACGTTCTAATTTCTGAATTGAGGCTGTTTGTATTTTTAACATGATCCAAGGACTGGCAGTTACTTAAGGCTGGGCTGAAAAGCCATGAAATCTCCTAACTTTCTATGCAAGAGCAGGGAAAGATAACCCCACTACGTAGAATGTCATGCAGCAACAGGAGATGAAAAATAAAGATGTGTTTTGATCTGAATGATACATTTATAGCATTTACACAATAACCATTTGAGAAAAAACAGGCTTGCACCAAAAATAGAATGGAAAGTACAAGCACAGTGAAATAACAGGTCACTTTACTCAAGAAGTAAAGTGAGGTTCAAAGAAGACAAGGGAATTGTCCAAGGCTGCATGGCTAGTAAGTAGCAGATCTGGGGTCCAGCTCAACTCTCCAGATGCTGAGTCTTTCTTTCTCTCTCTCCCTTTCCTTCCTTCCCTCCCTCTCTCCCCGCTCCTCTCTTTCTCTCTCTTTCTTTCTTCTCACCACTAGGAGAGTGATACTAGCTTTTAACACTGCCGCTATTCCTTCCCTTCTAAGGATTATGATTAAGGTAATGTTCATCAGGGTCCCTCCCCGACTACGGTTTACAGGGGAAGGTTCACACTTGTCATAGTCGTGAAAGATTATTTTGAATCTAAAAACCTGGTGAGATGCCTCTGAACAATAGAACATAGCCTGAGGCTGTAATTTTGTTTTATGCATTACAGTGTTTTAAGGCCATTGGTAGCTTGTTCTTTGAGATGAAAATAATCCATCAGTAGGAGCTAGGTGAAAGAGAATAAGCTGGTCTCCAGGTAGCCGGATAGTATTTGAAGTCAACAGAAGGAAGACTTCCTATGGTCTAGCAATAATTCAGAATCTCTGAATCCTCAACCCTCCTCCAGCTGCCATTTCTTTTCCTTCTTTTCTTCCTACTGTTTTCTCACTTCTTTCCAAATAGCCTGGGCTGATAGGCTGCACCTCGGTGATCATTGCACAATACAATTAATGACTGTTTACAAGATTCTTGCTAGTACTTTATTTTTACCCTTTACAGTGTTTAGCCTTAAAAAGCAAGTGAATATGGAGATCTGTTTCTTTGGCTGCCTTTCTCTTCGGCATATGGTATCTACGCCTTTAAAACTTTCTGCTGTTGTTGTCGTTCGAGGGCATTTCACTGATGAGATTTATCAAAATGCACCCACAAATCAACTGCTAAGAGATTGCCTGAATACAATCTGTTATTAGGAAAATGATCACGCCAAAAAAAAAAAACAAACCAATAACAAAGAACAGCTTTAGGAAAAGTTAGTTCTCTTCAGAAGCATTTATATTCTTGCTCCCAGAAATAATTTATCAAAGTCTGTCGCTCTGAATGAAATTAGATTTCCTTTTGAGCTTTAGTAATAGGCTATTCCTGGAAAAGCAGCGCTCGGAAACATGGTAAAAAATTCTTTTTACTCACAGAAAGGAGTATGTTATTTCTAGAGAAGGGATGGGAACCAGGATTCAGATATGCATCTGCTACGGTGAAGTCCCCCCACCCCCGTACATAGGGACCTTCACAGTGTGCAAAAAGTATTCATATTTTCAATGTGATATTATTTGGTTAAGATATAGTCATAGTCTCATTCCTTTCTTCAAGTATAAGTGTCAATCAGATTGCGGAGTATAAACTGAAGCAAAACATAGTAAGAAAATCCACGCATGATGTAATCTCACTCATTTCTTCACTGTTTTTTTTTTTTTTTCTATTTCCCTTATTTGCATTATATTTAGTCCCACAAAGCTGCTATACACTTAACTCATTTTGAAGAGATGGGGTAAAGCTTTTGGTGTGTCTTGCTGCGGGTTATCCTATCCAGGAGTTTAGGTCACTCTATGAGGAAGATGGTGCTCTGCAGGTGAATCTGCCCACCCTTGAAGCTCGGCGACAGCCAGCACTGACGATGCCTGTGCTGGGCTGGCGCTGGGGCTGTTTGGAGCTGCTAATAGGTGAGGACGTAAGAGTGGACCTCCAGTCCAGGTCTCTCTTCCAGGCTATATTCGGAACCGACTGTCTTCTCCAACTCACTGAGACTAAATCTGACCTCCCTTCTTACTGGCTTTCTTCCTATTTCTAGATTTTTTGCGGGTAATGCTGTGCAGTGCAAAGAGTTGAAATGAGGCTAAAGCAGGTTTGAATCCAAACTCTACACTTATTGCTTGATCTCAGGCAAATGATTTACTCTTCCTGAGGCTCAGTTTCCTCCTCTGTAAATTGTTGGTAAAGATTCCTCGAGTGTAGGATTGTAGGCATTTAAACAGGTAACATTTCTAAGTGCCTGGCCGTTAGGAAGGTAAGCGCACAGGGCAAACATAGATACTTAAACAACCAGAGGTTTCCTCCCTTCCCCCTCACTGTCACTGATATTGCCACTGGTTGCAGTAACCAAGTTGGACATGTTGATATCAACTTTCCTTCTTTCCCCGCCTTTTCCCTTAATTAACGCCAATCATGAAGCTATGGAATATCTGAACTAGCAAGAACCTTCGAATCGCAGTCCTCTGCTTTACTGATAAAATATAGAGACCTAAGTCACCAATTATTCTAGAAATTTGGGCCTCCATGTCAATTAAATTACAACCATTATTTGATGATAGAATTTGTTGCTTGACACTTGACAATCATATGGAACAAAAAAGAATCAACCAATTATAGTTCATTCAGTGATCATGAATAAATAACAGCTTCAGGTTCATGAGTCGAGATCCATTCTCTGAACTGTTGCCTTATGGTTATTTATGATTCAAGAAAGCTTTTTGGTAGAATTTTCCCTGTCCCTAGTATATTCCTTTGCTCATGTCCTTTCTCTCTTTGCCATTCACCAATGAGAGGAGAAGGATCTGTCTCAGAGATACCTGAAGAAGAAAGGGGTCATAGAAGCAAAAAAAAAAAAAAAAGAAATGAGAAAAAGGAAAAAAGGGGGAGGGGGGAATAAGATAATTCCAAAGGAAACAATGTCAATTATCAAAAGCCTAAAAATTGACTAGTTAGTAAATCACAACATTACATGTACCCTATTCACTCCATGTGTTATATATGCTATGGCATGAGTTCATTTGTGTTCTTCTAAGTAGGTTATGGCAGAAAATCCAATCACTCTACTAAGCAAAGTAAGAATTAGATATGTTCATATACGTGTTCTTTATAACACAACCATTCTTCCTTTCATATTTCATGCTGAATAACCATGCATGACCCAAACCTGCCTTTTAAGACCTTTACCCTCTTCTCCTTCCCATGTTTCATGTACAAGAGGAAAATAAATGACCCATAGTTAACACATTTTATATGTAAAGACAGGAAAAATATAAATCATGTGACATGTTGGGGTATAAATAATCTTTCATAAACATTCCATTTCTTTAATCTTCATAGCCGCTGAGCACACATATCATCTGGGGTTCTCACGGCAATAATATTACAGCCACAAAAGAAAAAGACCCTATGTCCAGGGCCTATTGTACTGAAATCCATTTGTTTGTCAAGGCAACTTGGAAAGTTTCTGACAGAGCCGGCCTTCAGACTTTAACATTTCGTTCCCCAGCCCAGTGCACTGACTTGATTTGCTGTGAGGCAAACAAGTGTAGAAGCTGGCCCACCACAGACTAGGATTCTACTGGGTTACCTCTGAAACGCGAAGACATGCCGCTCACAGACGAGGACGATGGCGATAAGGGCTCCAAAGCTACAAAGCTTCATCCCAACAGCAATTTTCTGTACAAAAATTACCCTGAAGAGAAAGGCCCAAATAGTTGATTGCTTAAGAGTCTTCTTTACACACTGGTTAAAATATAATGGGATGTTCCCTCTCATTCCTGTTGACCAATCTACTTACCTTCCCTTTCTACTCCCCAAAAGGGAAATCTACATTTGTTTAGTTGGATTGTTGCTTGATAACCAAACCCTCAAAAAGAATATGATGAGAGTTGTTCTTAATTTAGACTATCTAGAAAATGTTTAACTTCTCAGGGAAGATAAGGCCAAGAATAAAAGGATAGTAGTAATACAGGGAGATCTTGTCTGGTTTGTTGAAGAACCGCAGCCATAGAATATTGACTAATAGATCATAGCCCATGTTAAGGGAGGTCTCCAGTGAAGTACTAAAAATGTCATCCTTTGCCTCTAACTTTTTCAACATTTGTAACTAAGGTGAAAACATAGAAGGTGAGGTCCTGAAATCTGTGGCTAATACAATGCTGAGAGGCAGAGCTTGTATGGATGGTCACAGAATCTCCATTCAAAAGGATTTTTCCTTGACCATACAGAATGATAAGCCCAACCATAGAAAGGACTACTATGTCGTGGAAGCTGGTTTAAACGGTAAAGACATCGGGTCACTTTGAGTCATGTTTATTCAGGGAAGGTGACCATAATAGCCATCAACTGAATCAAGGCCCATGACCCAGCATTTCGAAGGGAGCATCGTATAGCATTTTATCTAGTGAGAGGTCACATCTACATTCTGTAAGTGGACAGAGCCCTGGTCACCCCCTCCCCTACATTCCCACTGGTAGATGCATTTGAATGTTCTTGAGGTCAGAATAGGTAAATTTGCAAAATAAATCAACCTGTCCACAATGGACTTCTGAGAAGAAAAGGATTGAGATTTCAAACTTCTCCCTCTGAGATTCAAAGCTATCGAAACATATTTAATGGACCAGGGTGGTCTCCTCCACTGAAACTACTTTTTCTGTAAGAAAGAAGAAGAAATAAGAAAATGCATGTATATCTGCTCATTTGTGGAGAAAGAAACACAGGAAGGATAGACTAGAAATCAATGAGATTGGTTACCTACAGGGGGTGGGTGGAAACACAGTGGGAAAGATGAGGGAATAAGAACAGGGTAGAAGAGATGAGAGGAGGGACAATTCTTGGGTAAAGCTTTTTGAATAGTTCTGAATTTTAGAACTATATTGAGTTTTCACATACAGACATAAAACGAGCAAACAAATAAACTGTAAAAAAGAATACAAACAAAAACAAACGAACCTGTGTTTTAAATAAATAACATAACCACCCTAAAGGGGAGAGGGGAAAACTAACCCAGGTAACTTTTACCTTTAACAAAATAAATAAATAAAAGGTAACTTTAAAATAAACAGTCAACAGTTAAAATATACTTAAAAATTTTGTCAATTTTTGTGCGGTCTATTTTGTATCTTATGTTTCTTCTTTATTTTGTGTCCTATGTTTCCTCTCTGGGGAAATAGAAACATAGGATACAACACAAATAAAAGAGCAGCAAAATTATTAATAATACATTTTAAATTATATTTCTTCTTGCTGAAGCAATCTTTTAAAATTCCTTTAGTGAACAGCTACAGGTGGTAAAATCTTTTATGCTCTATGTCTTTAACAGTAAGTTTATTTTGTCCTCACTTTCACACACTAGTTTAGCCAAATGGAATAGTCTAATATGACAGATGCTACATTATCTTTTGGCATCTACTATATATCGTAGGAATCTGTTGTCCAGATAATTGTTCCCTTGCAGGTAAACTGTCTTTTCTACTTAATGACTTTTAAGGGATTATCTTAATCCTTGATGCTGCTCAGATCCATTATTCTGGTCTAGATATGGATTTCTTTTTTATTATCTTGCTCAGTACACAGAATGCACTTTCGATCTGAGGATTTAGACATCTCTTCAATTTTGAAAAATCATTTTATTATTTCTTCAGCTATTGTATCTCTGCTAGTCCCTTGTAAAGGCCCCCATTGGAGTTCCTCAATCTATCCTTCATGTTATATAACTGTCCTTTCATGTTTTTAAAAATCATCGTCTCTGTCCCAGTAAGTTTCTCAGCGCTATCTTCTAATCTGCTAATTCATTCTCTGAATCTAATTTAGACTACATAGTCGATTGGGGTGTTCTTAAAAATTATTTCGATGACTCTATAAATCTTTTACAACTGATTCTTTTGCATGTTTACCAATTTTGTTTTTATATCAGTATTTGAAAATATCATTTAAAATATTTCATTATTCCATTTTTTATGGGTACAATTCCTTTAGATCTCTCACTGAGAATCCTCAGAATATTTATTTTAAAGTCTGTGTCATACTGCTTTATAAGATTAATTATATTTGGGTGAATTCATGTTCTGAGTGTTGATGTTGTTAGCTGCCTTTCTTAGCATTTGATTTCTTCTGTGATTGGGAACGCTGGTTTGCAGGCTCATTTTGAGTAGGAAGTCTTCCTTTGTGTAGGAAGTTTTCCTTTTCAGTCTCTCGCCCTTAGTGCTCACTTCTCCCTGTTTTGCACATGCCTCCAAGAAGCTCCCAGGTTCCCAACCTAGAACCCTGCCTTCTATGTCATGATAATATTGTGGCTCAATGATCTAGTCACCAGAAAAAGATGACTTGACTTAGTTACTAGCTTAGTTACTCTTGGTTTAGTTACTCCTCTATCTTCTACTGACCAGCAGTTACTTATAAACCAGTCCAAAGTAGCAATGGGAAGCATTTTTTTTCTTTGTATTGAGGTACCTGCAGTCAAATGCACAGATCTTACATGCACAGTTAGATTAGTTTTGAAAAAATGTGTATACTCGAATAACCCATATCCTTATCAAGGTATTTGCATCCTGCCAGAAAGTTCCCTCGTATCTCAGCCAATTTCCCTCTACTCCAGTAGCCTTTGTTGTAGTTTTATCACCATAGATTATCAATAATTTTGCCTGTCCTAGAACTTCATGGAATCATATAGTATGTACTCCTTTGTGTCAGGGGTCTTTTTCTCAGCATATTTTAAAGATTCTTCCAAGTTGGTGCATGTACCAGTAATTCATTTCCTTTTATTGCTGAGTAACATTCTACTTTTGTATTCTACACCTTTTGTTCATTCATTCTTCTATTAATGGACATCTGGGATGGTTTCAGTCTGGGGCTCTTATGAATAGAACTGCTGTGAAAATAGTTGTATAAGGCTTTTTAGGTGAATGAATGTTTTCATTCTCTTGGTTAAATGTCTAGGAATGGAATTGCTAAGGAATAGTGTTTAGTTTTATAAGCAAGTGTCATAACTTTTCCAAGGTGGTTGTTCCATTATACAGAATAATATACTAGAGTTCTGGTTGGCCCACATCCTTGCTATTATCTGATGCAGTCAGTCTATTTCATTTTAGCTATTCTAGTAAGTGTGTGGTGATATCTAATTTTGGTTTTAATTTACACTTCCATGATGACTAATGATGTTGAGAAACTTTTCTGTGCTTACTGGACACACACACACACACACACACACACACAGACACATACATAAACGTATGCATCTGTATATAGTAATATAGTGCTATAGTGCTATATATATATAGTGCTATATATATATTTATACACACACATATATAGTGAAGTGTTTGTTCAAATCATTTGCCAGATTTTTAATTGGATGATTTGTCTTATTACTGTTTTGTAGGAGTTATGTACATATTCTAGACATCAGTCCTTTGTCAGACACATGTATAATAAATACATCTTCCTTTGAGAAGTGCCTGTCAAACTCTTTTGATTATTTTGAAAAATTTAATTTTTTGTCTTTTAATTATTAACTTGTGGGAATTATTTACATATTCTGGATACAACTTCTTTGTCAGATACATGTTTTGTGAGTATTTTCTGAAACTTTTTGGCTCACCCATTTTTATTGGTGTCCTTTGAAGAGCAGAAGTTTTTAATTTCACTGAGATTAATTCATCAATTTTTCTTTAATAGTGCTTTCCGGGTCTTATCTAAGAAATTTTTGACTAATTCAAGATCATAAAAATATTCTTCTTGAAGATTTATAGTTTCAACTATTACTTTAGGTTTATGATCCATCTCAAATTTATTTTTGTGTATGGTGTGAGGTAGGGATTGAGGTCTTTTAATTTTCCATATAGATATTCTATTGTTCTAGCACTATTTCCTGAAATGACTTTTCTTTCCCCGTGGAATTGCTTTGTTATCTTTGTGAAAAATCAATTGAGTGTACATATGAATCTATACCACTAAGTTTACAGTGATTTTTTTTTCATCATGGCAATAATAAGTAGAACAGCTCTGCTTCATTTCTTACCTCTTGTTTTTCTTCCTCTTGTTTGGAGGTTATCCAGCTTGTGCTTCATTTTGGATACTCTCTATTGATCTGGCTTCAAATTTCTTTTCCCAGGGATTCTGGTTTGCTGGTAAGTCTGTTGAAAGAATTCTTCATCTGTGATATATATTTCATTTCTGACACTTCTATTTGGATTTTTTTGCGGGGATTTCCTTCCTACTACTGCATTACCCCAGTTGTTCATGCATGTTGTCCATGGGCAATCTCTGCATCTGGTTTTTTCGACCACTTCTTCTCTTGAAGATGGGTTGGTTTTCATGTTTTTCCACAAGCTTGCAATTTTTATTGTATGATAGGTATGATGTATAAAATAACAGTATAGTCTAAAGTAAATAGTATATATGCCCAGAATAAATCACATATCTTCTTCTCTCAGGCCACCAGTGTGAAAGATTGAACTAATCTGGGCTGGAATTAAGCTGGGTATGGGCTTTGCTGTTAACTTTGTTTACCAATAACTTCAAATTATTTGAGGGCGAGATCAAATTCTCTTCTTTAGCAGGGATTGGGATCAGAGGGCCTGGTGGGTTTGTCTTTGTGCTCCTACCTTGCCTATACATGTCAGCAGACCCAGTGTTCCTGCACCATAGGAGGGGTCTCTTTCTGGTCTCCTGTCTCCCCCCAGCCACAGGCAGCTGCTACCTCCTACCCTGTATAAGCCTGGCTTTCCTGTGGGCTTTCTCTCTGTTCTCAGACATCCATAGGTCCTGAGTACCTGTGCCTCAGGGAGGTCATCTCTCTCAGATCTTTTGACCCTTCCCCAGGGCAGAAGACCACTGTCCCTTGTACTCAATCTAGGACTCAGAGTGCCTCAAGAGTTGTGATGTTGTGTCAACTTGACTGGGCCATGGGGTGCCCAGATATTTGGTTAAACATCTCTGGATGTGTCTGTGAGGGTGCTTCCAGATAAGATTAGCACTGTCTTTAAATTTACTGCTCAGTAGATTGTAAATCAGGCTCAATGTGGGTGAACTTCAACCAATCCATGGAGGACCCGAATAGGATAAAAGGCTGAGTAAGAAAAAAATTCTTTTTGCCTGACTGACTTTGAGCTGTGGGATGTTAATCTTCTGCCTTCAGACTTGTCCTTGGACTGGAATTTACATCACCTGCTCTCCTGGGTCTCCAGCTTGCTGACTGCAGATCCTGTGACTTCTCAGCCTCTTAATTACATGAGCCAATTCCTCATAATAAATCTCTTTTTATATATGTCTATATATGTGTGTATATTCTACATGCATATACACACACATGTGCATGCATGTATGTGTGTATATATATATATATGGGTGTGTATGTGTGTGCGTATATACATATCCTATTGGTTCTTTCTCTCTGGAGACCCCAAATCAACATGGGATTGCTCTCAATTTTTCTGGTTTGCCCTCAGACTTTGGCAGACCCAGCATGACTGTGCCTCAGACAGGATCTCTATCAGCTCTCCTGTCCTTCCCTCGATTTTGGTTCATTAGTTTCCCTTGCAGCATCAGCTCTCTGATGAGCTATAAAAATTAGGATTTTGGAGGTTATCCAGCTGGTTCTTGTTGTTAAGGTGGGAATAATGTTTGCCTGCAATTTTTTGTCTCCTAAGCAGAAGCAATTTTTATTGCTAAGTCTGGCAGCAATTTTTATTGCTCTTTTTTCACGAGCTGGGAAGAATGCTCTCCATCCCTGGCTCCAAGTAGCACCCTAGCATGTCCCCATTCCCCATAGCAGCTACATTCTGGCTGGCACCGCCTGCCTCATAACATCAGCCTGTCACTACTCTGCATTTTTGTTCCATTTCTTGTATTCGAGATGTCCTCTCATTTGCTGTCTTTTGGGGATTTATCCTTTTATATTTTTTCTCCCATTTGGTGTGAGTAGAGCAGGGGTCAGGGGAGTCTCATTAAACCATGACCTCTTTGAATTGTCTTGACTTGGAAATCTCCCTCCCTGCATCTGTCTATTAGAGTAAATACACTATTTCTTTTCATTTCTCTTTTTCTTTGTACTTCTGTAGTTTTGTGTTTGTTTATTTTTCTCTGTGTCCATCTTCAGTTGTTGTTGTTTTTTGATGCCTTCCTTTGTATTTCTCTGTTTTCCTTTCCTTGTTTATTTCTACTGTCACCTCCATTAGTTAATCTCAATATAAAAATTAATATATCTTAAACATTAATCATTTGCTCAATTATACTTTGTAGAAAAATGAAATCATTTTGGTAGTGGGCAGTTGAGGTAGGGATGAAATTTGGATTGTTTCTCCAGAATGTCTCTCTGGAGAACAAGACAAAGAGATTACATTGGTGAAAACCTGAAAACATTATCATCCGCTTTGCAAGTTATTGCCCTGTCTTAAGTGAACTTCGTTACTGCCCCTTCATTCGGGGTCTGAGTTTTTCTCTTTTCTTGCTTTTGTGTCTACCCTCTCTCTTACCCTCCTTATTCTAGCGGTTGTTCTTAGCTGTTAATCTCAGCCTTGGGCCACAGCTTGGGTACTTTACTTATAACAGGAATATATACAAGGAAAAAATGTATAAACCCCTCACTAAAAGCCAAACTTGTGAATCATTTTTTACTCCACTCTATGATTTTTATAACTTACATACCTAAAATAAAATGACCCATAAAAGTTAAAAATAGAAGATATGTAGAAGGAGACCAAAAAAACAGAAACAAGAGCGAGGGTGAAGAGATAAACAGAAATGAGCTATCGAGCCACAGAAAGACCTGGAGGAAACATAAATGCACATTGCTAGGTGAAAGAAAGCTACATACTATGTGATCCCAACTATATGACATTCTAGAAAAGTTCACGTGGGAGGGAAGGAAGGATGAATAAGTGAAGCACAGAGGATTTTTGGAGCTGAAACTATTCTGTATGATATAGTAATGATGAACACATGTCATTATACATTTATCAAAACTCAAAGAATATACAACACAAAGAGTGAACCCTAGTGTAAACTATGGACTTTCATTAATAATAACGTATCGATATTGGTTCATCAAATATAATAAATGTACCACACTAATACAAGATGTAAATAACAGGGAAATGGGTGGGAGGGGCATGTGGGACCTCTACTTTCCAATCAATTTTTCTGTAAACTTAAAACTGATACAGAATTAAAGAACAAAAACAAAAGCATGGTGCTGTTAAAATCAGACAAAGCAAAATTAAGCAATGCAAAAGCATTAAACACGGCAAAGCTCAATTGGGATTTATAGCAGGTGTAATTATGCAACAGTTATTAGACTTTATGAGTTGAAAACTATCATGAAAATACAAAGCAAAACATGATAGAAATATCAAGGAGAAATAAATAAAAACACGGTGGAAGATTTTGGCACACTACCATTTATCTATGATAGCTTGAACAGACAAAACAAGACAGAGAACATATAGCCCACGTGCCAGTGGGAAACAGATGCCCCTTTCTGCATAAGAATTTGACTTTCACTTATCTTTCTCACTCTGTTCCTCTAAGAACCTGATAAAGGTGAGATGTCATTTACACTCCTACACAACATTGCTTTGGTAGAAATAACTCTTATTGAATAAATTATATCTGGGAGTGACCATAAATGAGCTATAAATACCTGATTGGAACATCGTAGATTTAGGCTTCCCTAAATGCGTGACTCTTGTAACTGGATATGCCTCTGCAGAGACCCTGAAAGCTGTGCCTAAGGAGTTGTTAGAAGAGATTGGGCAGGAAACTATGGCCTATAATCCCAGCACTTTGCGAAGCTGAGCTGGGAGGATGGCTTGAGGCCAGGAGTTTGAGACTACCCTCGGCAACATAGTGAGACACCTGCCTCTAGAAGAGAAAAAAAAAAAAATTGATGCGCACCATCCAGGGGATGGACACACTTGAAGCTCGGACTTGGGGTGAAGGGGGGGCAAGTGCAACATACGTAACCTAAACATCTGTACCCCGATAATATGCTGAAATAAAAAAAAAAATTAGCTGGGTGTGGTGGTGCCTCCTGTAGTCCAAGCTACTTGGGAAGCTGAGGTGAGAGGATCACTTTAGCCAAGGGGTTTGAGGCTGCAGTGAGCTACGATGGCACCACAGCACTCCAGCCTGGAATACAGAGTGACCCTGTCTCTTAAAAAGAAAAGAAAAAAAAAAAGGAAGACATTGGCTACTGCAGGCCATGGGGCTTCTAAGTCAGGTGATTCTACACCTGCCTGATGTGGATCTCCTTGTCTCACACCTGAAACATTATCTGTAGAGCCTGGGAGGCTGTGTAAACTGTGGTATTGACTGCTCCAAGAACTATACCCATGGAAGAGATGCTCCTGACATTGTCTTGTTATCAAGCTTTGATTTCTGTCTTGTATACCTCTGAGTAAGTAAACTGGTACCAAATAAGGTTGATGAAGGTCTTGTGTCTCTGGATGTCTAGTTGAACCTAAGAAGACTCCCTGGTGATCATTGCAAGATGGTACACTCAATTTGGTTAATTTGTGGGTAGTTTAATATAATAAAAGTATTTTTTATATTGATGTAGGCAAGATATAAGGAAATTACAAAGGATACTGCAGTGTCCCAAGAATAGTAACATGGGGCACTACGAGGATAAGGAAAGGAAAGTGAGAAATAAAAATAAAATCCTAAGTCCCCCAACTGACTGAATAGACCCTCTCTTGGTTGGCCAAGGTTTCCCCAGAGAAATATTAAAACTGAGTTCCCAGCCTTGATGGGATGGGAGGTCAGATACGGCTCTTTATACTCCCTCCCCTCATTAACTGCCCTTAGACTTTCTTCCCTGCAGGTTAAACGGAACCAGCCATTTTGAGAAGACTTGCTCCACTGCTGATTTCAATCAACCACCTATTGCCGCTCCTGCCTTTTGCAGTTTTGGCGCATTAACTGACCAGCATCCTTCCTGAGAAGACACTACTGACCACCCAGTGGTTCTGACCAGTCTACAGAGGCTGTGCAGTAAGGGTTTTTGTGTCCTCTGTTCCACCTTTGGACGTCAAAGAGCTGAAAACTCCACCCTCGGGTCAGGCTAACCCTGCCATTTTCTGAACATGGATCCCTTGAAGTAGCATGAAGCTTGATTGCATACGCACATGTTTCTCCTTTAATAAATATCCATGACTCCTATAGTTTGTTAAATATGTATATTTGGCCACCTCGCTCAGTGTAAATTCCTGCTCCCTTTCCCTTTCCCTGGATGTATATGTTTCTGGCTTCTGGCCAGGGGCTATTGCTTCCCCGACTGTCAGATTGGCCACCCTGCAGGCTGCAACCCTTTATGAGAATAGAAGCTCTCCCTCCCAAATTTATGAAGCTCATCATTCTTCAGATGACAAATAGAATGAGTGACCAGAATCTGGAGACAGATAGAGCTGCAGGGTAGAGCTGCCTGGCAGGAGTTGTGACTTCTCATCGAGGGACTAAGCCAAGTTTTACTACTCCTGCAGGGAGGAGCTGGGAGAATAAAAATCCTGACCTCATTTTCTTCCCTTCCTTTGTTCTCCTGCTGGAGCTTTCCATGGATGAACCCAAAGAATTCAGAAACTGAACAATATAATTAACAAAGAAATTAATGGGTATATATTGAGCTTTATTTCTTTTAAAAAGCAAATGTAATTTTTTACCAATTATATGTAAAATGATTGTGAAATCTGATTACAAACTATAAGGCCACGATTTAAAAATACGATAAATTTCTAACTGTAGAAATTTTCTGGGCCAAATTCTTGGATCACAAAGCAGACGAGAAATGATTGGTAGACCAAACTAAGATACTGGCTCTGTGAATGAGAGGACATAGATGGATGTGAGAGTAATTAAGGAGTTAGCAGTGATGGGACTTGGTGCTTGTCTGGGTAAATAGGTGATGAGGAACATGGAAGAGGAAAGATGATTCCCAGATTTCTGGCATGGACACTGGGTAGATGGTTATGTCATGAACCAAGAAAGAGAAGGGTAGGAAAAGATGGCCCTGGGAGAGTGTGGAGTTTGGGATGAGAGAAGGGCAAAAGTGGAAACACTGAAGAATACAGAATATTAAGGCCCAAGTGGAGAAAGATGAGCCAGCAAGGAAGCCTGGGTCATGGCCAGTGGTGTAGGAGATAATCCAGGCGCTCGGTTTTGCTGAAATGAGAGGGAGGGATATATGGACTCATACAGAGGCAGGTAAATTCATAGTTGAGGAAGTCTGAACATTGAGTAAGTTAGCACTTCTAGTTTCTCAGTCAAGTAAGAGATGAGGTTGTCATCAGTGGCTGGAGATAGAACAGCAGGGGGCTTAGAACATCTGGGGGCTGGTCAGACAGACATCTCTTTCTTTTAATCTGGCCTGGAGACCTCTCCATTTGAACTAATTCGGGCTTACTCATAGCAATGGTAACCTCAGGGCATGTGAACTGCTTACATGGAGTTTGATGCTTTCAAGAACAAGTACTCCAGCAATCAAGGCAGAACTGTTTCATATTTTACACCCTAGGCATGGAAATCGCACAGAGTTACTTTCGTCAAAGTGAGTAAGGAGATAGAAGTATTGAACAGCACTACCAATCAACATCACCTAATTGACATTTATAGAATACCCTATCCAACAATGGCAGAATATAATTTTTTCAAATGCACATGGAATAGTCACCAAGACAGATCATATTGTGGCCCATAAAAAAGAAAACTCAGAAATGTAGAGGCATTGAAATTATAAAGAGCATGTTCTCTGACCACAGTTGAATTAAGCTTACAAATAGAAAGCAGAAAATCATATAGAAAATCCACAAATATTTGGAAATGAGATAATTTATTTTTTAAAGTCCATGGAACATAAAAGAAATCATAAGAAAAATTAGAGCATACTTTGAATGAAAACAAAAACATAACACATCAAAATTTGTGAGATGCAGCTAAAGCTTACTGGGAAATTTATGGTATTAAATACTTATAAAGAAGAAAGTGTAAAACCAGTGTTCTAAGCTTCCACTTCAAGAAATTTAAAATAAAAAAGCAAGCAAACTAAATTCAAAGTAAGCACAAGAAAGGGAATAATGAAGATAAGATTAGAAATCAATATAATAGAAAATAGGAAACTGTAGATAAAACGAAACCAAAAACTGGTCAGTTGACAACATCAAAAATACGGATAGGCCTCTAGCCAGACTGATCCAGGACAAAAGAAAGAATACACAAGCTACCAATATCAGAAATGAGAGAAGAACATTCATACAGATCCTTCAGACATTAAAATAAAACAAGAAAATATTATGAAAAATGCATGCTTATAAATTTTATTACCTAGATGAAATTGACAAATTCTTTGAAAAACACCTGTCAAATCTTACTCAAGATGAAATAGATAACCTGCATAGCCTTATGTATATTAAAGTAATTGAATTTATAGCTAAAAATTTCCTCTCAAAATAAATTCCAAGAATAGATGGCTTCACTGGTGAATTTTGTCAGACATTTAGGGGAAAAAAAAATACCAATTCTACACAATATCTTCTCAAAAAATGAAAGAAGAGGAAACATTTCTCAACTCCTTTGATGAGGTCTACATTATCCTGACACCAAAGCCTGAAAAAGACATATATGAAGAAGAAAATTACAAACCATATGTCCCTCATGTACATAGATTCAAAAATCATTAACAAAACTTTTAACAAATTTTATCTAGCAATATATCAAAAGAATAACAAAGCACCATGGCCAGGTAGATTTATCACAAGAAAGCAATGTTTGTTGAATATGCAAAAACCAATTAACTGCTTCTTGGTCTGTCGGCTAAGATCAAGTATAGTATCTATTCTCATCCGTTTAAAAACCAATTAAGGTAATTTACCATATCAACAGACTCAGTTTAAAAACCCATATGAACACAAAGAATTTGACAAAATTCAACAGTTATTTACAATAAACTGTCTCAGCAGACCAGAAATAGTAGGGAAAATCCTCAACCTGAAAGAGAGAATTTCATAACATCAAAATTAATGGTGAGAGACTGAATGCTTTTCCTTTAAGATTGCTAACAAAGCAAAAATGGCATAAGGTTAAGAGAGTCCAATAACAGAAATCAATCAAACAGAATAGAGAGTCCAAAAATAGACCCACACATATGAGACCAACTGATTTTCAACAAAGTTGTCAAGGTAATTCAATTAGGAAAGGACAGTCTTTTAAGCAAATGATGCTGAAAAAATATGACATCCAGATGCAAAAGAGTTTATCTGAAGCCATACTTAAGACCTTGGAAATAATTCGAGATGGATCTCAGACGTAAAGATAAGAGCTAAAACTATAAAACTTCTAGAAGAAAATAGAAGAAAAATTTTTTGACCTTGAGCTAAACAATGATTTTTTAGGTAGGACACAAAAAGCACAAATCACAAGTGAAAAAATTGAAAATTGGACTTCACAATTAAAAACACTTGTTCTCTGAATGACACCATTAAGAAAAGGAAAAGACAAGCCATGGACTGGGAGAAAGTATTTGCAAAACACACATCAGGCAAGGGTCTTGTATTTGAAATATATATAAAGAATTCTAATAAATCAAGAATAGGAAGACAAAGAACCCAATTTAAAGTGTGCAGAAGATTACACAGATACTTTCACCAAATATACAAAAGGCCAGTAAGCACATCTTCAACATCATTAGTTATTAGGGAAACACATGCAAATTAAAACCACAATTTGCCACTACACATAAAAAAGCTAAAATAAACAGTTAAATTAAAAAGTCTGACAATACAAAGTAATAGCTATATGGAGCAACTCAAACTCTCATACATTGCTTGTCAGAATGCAAAATGGTACAGCCATTTTGAAAACAGTTTCGGCAATTTTTTATGAAGTTAAAGCTATAATTACCATACCTTCTAGAAATTCTATTTCTAGATAGTTATCCAAGTGAAATAAAAGCATTTGTCTACAGAAAGACCTGAATGTCACAGCAGCTGAATATTCAAAAATCTGAATGCCTATAGCAGTTTAATTCATAATAGTAAGAAAAAAAACTGAAAACAATGCAAATGTCCATCACCTGGGAAGTGGATGGCCAACTCGTAGTACTTCCAAACAATGAAATGCTACTTGACAGTCAAAGGAGCAGACCAGTGATACACACAAGGTAGAAGAACCTCAAAAGCATTATGCCAGTTAAACTGGCCAGACACTAAAGATTTATGTTGTGTGGTTCCATCTATATGACGCCTATAAAAGGCAAAATCACGGAGACAGAAAATCGGTTAGTTGTTGCCAGGATCTGGAGCTGGGGAGAAGGGATTAACCTATAAAGAGGTCAAGAAGAATCTTTTGGAGTGATGGAAATAGTCTATATTTTGACTGTGGTGGTAGTTACACAATTGTATCCTGCCAAAATTCTTCAAATTTGACACTTAAAGTTGATTTTTATTGTATGCAAGAAGAGGGAAAGGAAGAAAAAGAAAGAAGGAAAGAAAGATCAAAGGGAGAAAGAAAGAGAGGAAGAAAGAGAAAGAAAGAGAGGAAGGAAGAAAAAGACAAGTTTTCTCATTCTTCGGCTCTTTTTGAGGTGCCTCTCTGTCGATACCGGCACCTCTGGTGGGAGTGAAAAGAACACAGAAGTGAGATCAGGTGGACTCCACCCCTAGTTGTTGGGTTTGGCAATCTCGTTCTGTGTTCTTGGTTCTTGGTGTGTTCTTGGCTGAAGAACAAGCAGACACCAAAGTAAGGCAAGCACCAGGTGAAATATATTGAGGGGGAGCAACATAGGATTATTGAGCAAGAGCAAGAGCAATTTGTAGGTTTACAGAGCAAGATACATACGTCACAGATGACGACTGGACCTCTTGTTGTAGCAAAAGAGAACTTGATTATGGCTGGGTCTTGTTTTATAGTGTCCGTCCGGGTAGGGACCTCCTCATAGTTCAGACATCATCATGGTACCACTCTGATGGACAGCTGGGAGTTGTATGACCTGAGTCTTACTGCGCATGTGGATCTCCCATGAGCCTCTCTGAAAGCTGGACGTTCTAGGTCACTTTCCAGACTCTATTGTACCTATGCTGCTTGGCCCGTGGACTAGAGAGTTCTTTGCATTTTTTTACAGTTGGCACACTAAGTTCTCATTGGCAGATTTGTAGGGTGTTCCTTCTTCCCCCAGGTGTGGCAGTCTCTTGTCCCCAGGAGGGGCCAGAAGTCCTTAGCTGTCTACCTAACACAATCAGGGGCAAATTTCTTAGCTACCCAGAAGTGTAGCTTCGTCTTTAACCTACCTCAAAGAGCTATAGTGAGGCTTAAATGGGGTAACATTTGAAAGCAATTGGCAAAACCAAACAACAACAACAAAACAGGTGCTCAACACTTCTCATTTATATTATCTAACCAGGAAGGGAGTTGGCAGAGGCCAGCGTCGGGGCGTCATCCAGCTCATCCTGACCTTGGGAACAGCTAGAGTTCCTCTGCTTCTTTCTGAGAGTGCGGGGATAAGTCCCCACCCCAGAGGCAGGCAGTCCAGTTCTGACCAATCCATCTGATTGAATCATGCCCCCTGGGACCCAGCTAATTTGTACGTTTGTTCTCCAGCCAATTTGGAACGTTAAAGGGTAAAACTAATACGGCAAGTATTTCTTGAAGAGCCCTGACCCGCTATCTTTATTAAGATTATTCCTATGAAGATAACCTCCCCTGCGATGAGCCGTTTGCCTCACTTTTCTTTTACACTGGTGCAGCCTGCAGCTAAGGACAAGTGCCAGCCACCAAGACCTTGGCTGGCCTCGACTTGGACATGCCGGTCAGGCTTCTTGCTAAGTAAGCACTGAGGGAGTCAATTAATTTAATGCCTTTTTATTATGAGTTCGGGGGCAGCTCAATTTACAAGTTTTCCTTTCAAAATCATTCAGCCATTAAAGCTGCATAATCTTGGGAGGTTTTGAAGACACATAATTGATAAATGTTTTTTCCCTACACACATTATCTCTCATGTTTATTCATGGAACGTGAACCAGTCATAACTTACACAAAGGCTTGGGGGATCTGGCCTCCTGCATTTCTAAGGGGGAGGAAGGAGGATTCTTGTCTCAGAAGCCATTTGAAAGGGGGAAGGATTTGAAGTCTAAAGGCAGAGAACTCGATCTCAGGTTCTAATGGCATTACATTGGCTTGAAGTCTGAGCCTGACACCCGGGGCAGCAAGAGGTTACCTGGCACCTGGACAGGCAAATGCTCATTGATTGGACGTTTAAATTGTAATGCAAGCTAGGCTGATCTTTGGAACATTTCATGTCTTTCTGAATCTGCACTCCCTTTGATTGTTCTGCTCACCGGTTAAGGTGCTCTACCCAGGCCTACCCTCTGGAGCAGTGCCCCAGGCAAGAGACCAGCAGTTCTCAAGCCTGAGTGCATGCTGGCGTCCCTGGTTGCACATCAGACCCATTATATCAGAGTCTTGTGGGGAGCGGTATAGGCATCGGCATTTTTTAAAGCTCCTGAGATGGTTCCAACGTGCAGAGGGATTGAGAACAGCTGGTCTGGACCAGTCCTTCTCCAAGTGTGGTCTGTGAGTCACAGGCTGCAGAGTCTCCTAGGATGTTTGTGGAAATGCAGATTCCTGGGTCCACCAGCCCTCCAGGCATTGAGTCTCAAGGTGGGATCTGGAAAGTGTATTTTAACAAGTTCTCCGGGTGATTCTTAAGGACCCTAAAGTCTGAGAATCACTCCTCAGCCTTTTGCTAGCCCACCTGTTCCTTATGATATGGCAGTTCATGCTCCCCATCAGCTGGCCTGGTCTTTAGTTCCTCAAGGGCATCAAGTTTCTTCCATCCTAAGCACTCTTACATATTATAGTCACTGTACTTGGAAGACACTTTCTCCTCTCTCTTTGGCATTAGGCATTTAGCAAAGGTAGCAATGATGAAGTTAGAACCCCAGAAAGTCATTGCCAAGTACATGTTTGTGGGGAGAAAAAAATAGGCACTGGAGGGCCTCGGGACAGAATGGTTTGCTAAGTTCCCTGTCTGTCATAGGAAGTCGTAGAGAGATTGCTCCAGAGATGGTGCGAGAAAAGCCAGTAGGTTTCATGTAGACAGTGGAGGGATGAGCAGGGAAGACTTGAATGATGGGGTCAGATCCACTGAAGGGGCAGCCCTGGGATGCCAGCAAGAAAAGGTTGAGCCAGGAGACACCTTAAATGTGCCCAGCAGGACCAGAAGATGCAGCTCATTGGACCTGTGCTGAAGAGCGTGTGCCACAAGGGGAAGGGGGACACCAAAAGGCAAAGCTGTGTGGTGCAGGATGCACCCAAATAGAGGGAAGAACCACCCTGCTACCTCCAGTGATTACTGATCATGGGAAAACGTGAGTGGAAAGTTACATTAATCTCTCAAGTCCAGTGTAACCAAGAAAGTATAATTGAATTTAAAACTGGCTAATTTAGCTTCCTATCAACTGTAGATCTTTCAAGGAGACCTCTATTCTTCTGGGACAGTGTTTCTCAAACTTCCATGTGCACAAGAATCACCTGGGGATATTATTAAAACACAGATTCTGAGACAGCAGGTCTGGGTGGGGGCTTAGATTCTGCATATCTAACCAGCTCCTGGTGCCCCTGGTCCGAGCATCACTCTTAGAGCAAGAAGAAGGGTTGAACGTTTGGGACTCGTAACGGTGGGCCCATGGTGGAGCCGAATCCAGAAATGCCTGCTGAATCAAGTTTTGTGTTAGATTCCATATAGCTTTAGAATTAAATATTTGCTTGCATTCTCATTCTCTAAAGGTTTCTATTCCAAAAATGATTCGATATTGCTCTATTAACCAAAATACTTGTTTAAGTGGAACTCCCCAATTTCAACATACGAGATAGCCTAAAAATTACTGCTGTTTTGCTGACCCGTGTCTAAGTTGTTGATGGTGAGATAATGGACATCGACCAGATTATCCATGTTTTTGTGTCTGATACAAGGTGGGTTATTAAATATGTGCAGATGTTAGGCATGAGAAAACATCTACACTATTTTCTTTTGGTCACTCATTCACGGGCTCAAGTGGTAAAGTCTGCCTTTCAGAGTAGGGAGAAAGACACTGAGTAAAGAGCCGTCTTTGGCAGCTGAGAGTTTAATTACAGGAATTTGATTAGGAAACTGTCAAAGTGACCAGATTTCACAAGAGGATCGGTCAACACCGCTGACTTGTCCTGAGCACCAGCTCTGCTTTCTGGGTTGTGAGGCTGGCAGAGATGTGCTGGGCAGAACAATGTCGAGTTCACCAGGAAAACCCTATTGGCATTTACTGTTGGTAAGCTGGGTTGGAAAGAGAACAGAGGTCAGTGACGACAGATACAGTAACCGTAAGGAAGGTGAGCCCGGGAGCCAACCCAGGGACACTGGAAGCACATGGAAAGGCCCCTCATGCATTAAGCATCAGTCTGAGCTGGGCTGATCTAAGGTGGGCTAAGAGATTACACAGTCTTTACAATCCAGAACACAACTGTGCCCCAAGCGACAGATTAGATCGTGTGTGTGTGTGTGTCTAGTTGAATAAAATCACCAGGTTGGCTGAGACTTTCAAAGGCTATCTAATCAATGCATCATATCAGACAGGCCCTAATGTCATAATTTCCAGACAGAGAGGAATCCATTCTATTCTAAAAACTCTCCAGGTAAATCTATTTAACAACTTTTCTCACAATTACTTCTCTCTGTTCAGCATCCCCTATAGTCAGGAAACATTTTTTTATAACTCATATAAATTAATTTTTTAAGAGTAACTGAGCTCTTAAAATCTAGACATGTGCTTGGCTCTGTAAGAATATCAGCACGTGTGAGGCACGATGCCTGCTCACTTCTCATTTGTGGCAGCTGAGCTCTTCCAAAACCTTTTGTTGATCCTTCAGTCAGAATTAATTTTTCCCTTAAGCTCCCACAATATTTCATTTACAAATCTGTGAGAGCATTTATCACATTCTGCTTTTTGTCATGGTTTGTGTGTGTGTGTGATGCGCATTACCTCCTTGCTGGATTAGCATGCTGTTCAGACATCAAATGCAGAAGCTGAGGGTCAACTCGAGCACCTGTCCCAGCTTAAGGTTCTTCAAAAATTTGAGGAAAAATTTGAGGTTACTTAAAGGAATCCATGCTTTACTACCCAATGTCCAACACCTTTGCTAGAGCAGAAACCTGGTACCTATTGAATTAAAAATTAGCATTCTGTGCTCAGGAAGTAGGCATAATATCATTGATTGTGGCCTTATTAGCTGTGGAAAAAAATGGAAACAACCTAAATATCCATTTATAGGCCACTGGTTAAATGCAGTTTGGCACAGCTATGTGATAGAATACCACACACCTGTTGTAAAGATTTGAGGCAGATCTATTAATATATGTACCAATATGGAACAATCTCCAAGATACGGTGTTCAGTGAAACAAAGGAGATGCAGAATGATGTTTATGGCACACTAATATTTGTAATACAAAAGGGGTGTGTGTGATATGTGCATAGAATATGTCTAGAAGGATACAAAAGAAATTGGCAACGGAGGTTGCTGACTAGGAGAGGAACTTAGGGACTGGGACAGAGGTAGCGGTGGGTTGAAAAACTAGTTCTTTCGGGATAAAAAGCCCTAGTTGTAGAGTTTGTTAATTTCTGTGATAGAGATATCCCCTTCCTGACCAACATCAAGCTAACGACGGCTTAACAAGAAGTGCACAAAATTCAGTTGGCTCCCGCGAGCTGTGAAGGGCTAATTTCAAAACATACCACTAGGCACAGGGGTGGCAAGGTGACCCACCTTTGCTGTAGACCCCTTGGTGCAATTTTAATTTCTTATGCCATACTTGGATTTAAAATGTAATCATAAAAATTTAAATTTAGAAAAATGATCATGCTTAGTCTGGTGTATTCATTCAGTCTTCTTCAGGATAGTTTTCTTTCCTTGATAGTACTTATTCTGCTATCCTGTACCTCTTCAGTCTTTCTATTCTTTCTACTCAAGAGACATATCCATGTAGTCTGGTACCAAAAGGAAAAAAAAAATCCACAACACAATATTTGTAGGTTCTTGAAGTGTAGGGAAGACAGCTACCTCCTAAGTGTAGAAACTTCCGGAGTGTTCAGGTCAGCAAAGAGCCACCTCCAAGAAGCGGCCGCTGATGAAGCCAGTGCACCCAGCTTAGCCACAAAAGCCCAGCTTCCTGGCCACTGTGTGAGTGTGTGGCTCCTCCGCAGGTCAAAGTGTGATCGTGCCAAATCGATGGCCCACTTCTCTGTCACAGCAGCCCAACCTAGAGGGGGCTGGCTGCGGTGGAATTTTTCAGCATGTCCCCTACACACACCCCCAACCCTGCCAAAGTAAGGCCCAGCCAAGCTGGCCGGGACACACCAGGTATTGCCAACCCCAGGATTCCTTCTCAGCTCACTCTAGAAGTTGCTTTGCACGAATCCCTCAGCCTGACTTTTATGATTGGGTTTGTTGGGGCTTAGGAAGTGAAATCCCAAAGTATGGAGCTTTGGCATGCAGAGTACTTCGACCTAAAGGAGACCGAAAGCCTCAGAAACCACCTCAGAAGTGACGTCTCTCTCTCCAACCTTCTCCTGACCGCTGGTCTCCCCTGAAGCAACTCGTTGAAACCAGAATTCCTCTTCCCCAAGGTGGGTCATAGAAACTAGAACCCCTGGTCTCCAAAATAAGCCATAAAACCTAGAATTATTTAACTTTCCCCTGCCTTTCCATGCAAGCTGGCGGCAAAGAAATCCTCCGACCTACCTTGTCTGATGGTAGATCACAAGACTCTTGTTCCAGAGGCGTCCTTCCCCAATCTCTGCGGGAAGGAATGCTACACAGAGAGGCCACGAAGGGGCCCATCAGACAAGGCTTGTGGGTTTCTCCCGTTTGTTACCTTCGGTCATACCCTTTTGTCCAATCACATTACTGCACCGCTGCCCATGCACCAAATCTAAGCATGAAAGTGAACAGTTTTTCTCTCCATCTTTGCGTTTTCATTTCTGAGGGCGCCCATGTCACATAAAACTTTGACTAAATTCATTTGGTACGCTTTTCTCTTTTTAACCTGTCTTTTGTTATAGAAGTGTCTTCTGTGACCCTTATGATGGGTGCGGAAAGGTATCACACCTTTCTGCTCCTATAGGTTCAATATGTTTGAGAGTTTGTGTCTCAACTTAATTTTATTCCCTGCTTTGTCTAACTAACTGCAAATTCGTCTTCAGTTTTCAGCTACACTATTTCTCCTCAGACTGTGTTTCCTGCCATAAACTCACGTCTCACTCTATCCTTCCTTATCATTTATCAGGCCAGTCACTTTCATTGTTAACATCTGTCTTTCCCCATCAGCTGAGCACAATGACTGCCTCAGTTATAGGTGTATTCCTAAAACCTTGCACAGCGCCTAGCACGTTAGGCACTCAGTGCAAGCTGGCAGAATGAATTAATGAATTATAGTAGACTGGTATTAAACTTTCAAAAAGGAAGCATCCAGAGACACCCAGTATAGAGAACATTTTATTTGGAAAGCTTTTGAGCATAATATTCTCTTCATTTTTCATTAAGGCAGTAACATACTTCCTTCCTGAAGGCAGATTGGGGAAAAAAATCATCTGAGGCTACATTAGGTTCAGACTAAAGTCAGAGCCAACCACTTTGCATTCAGAAGCAGCAAAAATACTGGTTATGGGCTGGCAGAAGCCGCATATTGGCTTCCTGAGCACACTGCCAAGGAACAGATCCAGGGTGATGCATTTCAATTGCTTTGAAAAATGGCCACATTCCATTACATAGTACCCTTAAACAAGATACCTCACTGATGAACCCTTCCAGCATGACAGAGGGAGTCTAGTGTTGGTTCGCAATGCTCTGTTGCTTTTTGCCTTCAGTTGGTTTTTGTGGAAGTTGCTTAATCTGTGAAAGCTATTTAAATTCATACTGTTCTCCTGGTTTTGTTTTGGAATTCTTTAAATGTCCAGTAAATTAGCTCTTCATAAAGCAAGTTCTTATCCAGCATGTATTCATTCTACCCTTGACATCTGGCCAGGTATGTGGTTGGGTGGGGGGCTGCTCTTCATTGGCACATATTGCTCCCTGGGGCTTGGGGGTGGCAAAAAGCTCTTAGAGTACCAAAAAAGTAAACATTGATAATATGGCCTGACAGCAATCAGATATGCTAAGATGTAAGAGAAAATGAAAGCAAAGCAGGATTGCTTCCAAATGTCAACAGATATTTAACTATATCACAATAACTAGATCTAACACAAGGGGCTAAATACATGGAGAGGCAGCACCCTCAAGGATGCTTAGTTATAGCTCCACGATGCCCCCTAGTGGTCAGATGCTCCATTACACCCTCCTTGGATCCAACCCTCCCCCAGGAGTTAAGAATCTACCTTGAGGGCATAGTATTGAATATGTTAGATCTGGTCTGAGCCCAAATTCTAGGGTTAAAAACACAGGGATTCCTACTAGCTGAAAAACCAAAAATTTATGACATTTGGGACTCCAGTTCTAAGGAAAGGCTCTGATGATGAGGCTTAGGTCTACGGGCTACCGGAAACTCTTGGGACCTCAACAGCAGATGTTCCAGTGACTGAGACAAGGATGGCTGGAAGAGGTGAGCCACAGAGAAGGCAAGTTTCTGAGAGGGTGAGGATCAAAGTCACGGGGAGAGAGAGTAGGAAAAGGGGACAGAAAGAGTGTCTTGTAACAGGTCAAATGTCAACCTCTAGTACCCAGTATTAGGGCAGGTCTGATGAGCCCTCCTCCTCTCTGACCAAAGGAAAAGGCAGCCACATTAAACTGGTTTGAAAGATTATGTGAAAATTAATAACACTGCAGCTTCCTCTATCTTTGACTACTGCAAAAGCAGGAAGGGCGCCTAGAAAATAACGTCTTCTTTTTTCTCAAGATTTTCAAAGAAGCAAATACATCAAGAATAAAAAAATATTTGTAGGAGATTGGGCCTTCTGCAAAGAATGAAGCACTTTTTGTTAAATACAGGAGAAGCTACTTGGCTGTACAAGTACTGGCTTTTTGGAATCTTGCATAATGTCACCAAGCAGAACTTTGGAATGGCTCGAGTTGTCCCCATGCTTCCTGGGAGCATCCTGTGCTGGGTGGTCAGCAGTGAGCATGGAGCCTGCTGCCTCCTACCCCGCCCCGTGGGCTCACACCCTCTTCATTCCTTTCCCCATGAGGCAGGCGAACACGGTCATGACCATTTTGGGGTTCACTTCGACCAGGTCTTCTGGAAGGGCGTACACTCTTGCTCCGATTTTTCGGGCCATAGAGATGGCATACCTAAAAGGGAGAAAAGAGGGAAAATGAGGAGAGCCTGAGCAACAAAGCATGCTGGGGACCCCTCAGGAACACAGGGACAATTGTTCTACATGCAGGTCAGAATTCATTCCTGGGATGGTTGGAGCCAGTCACAGGTATCCTCACACTGTTGTGGACAAATTTCAGCTCAACAAAAGCTCCTGACAAAGCACTGGACTTGTCACCTAGATCATGATACTTATCAAATGTATTGTTCGCCCTCGGAGACCTCCCTACAGCTTGGATGTCTACCCCAGGAGTAGTGTCTTGAGCTATACAGTAGCCTGGCAGAAAAAGTCATAGAACTGCACTACAATTTGTACTAGGAAAAGTTTGCAGATTATATTTCAACTAGAGAAACAATTTTACAAGGCAGAAAAGAGGAAAAATGTATCTATAATACCTTGACCTGACACATCAATTCTTTCATTCATTCTTCATTCCATTCCAATGCTTGCCCACATATACATGTACTTATTTATGGTACTATAATATAAGATGGCCAGAGATTTATATTCCATATTTTTTCACATAAACTTACAATAGCTGCATCAGAACGTTTTTTGCTCTATTTATAGTTATATGAAGGCAATTTTTATTCATTGTAATGTATTTTCAAATGAGCCCACATTACGACCTGGCAGCCCTTTTATTCACCTCATTTATTATCTAGTGACCTCTTAAGAACTACAGTTACTGTAGAGATTCTTGACTCCACCAAGGCCCCATCACTCTCTCCCTGTTCTCCTAAAATATCTTTACTCTTACTCTATTTAGCAAGTTAAAGTAAGATCATTAGGCATAAGTCCCATTCTTTCTCTTCGTCTACCTGTCAATAACTTCCTCTATATTATTAATGAAGTAAAATTAATTTTTCCATTATAAAACATAGAGGGAAAATTGTTTGAAAATCAAAAAGAAGCTTCAAAAAAAATCACACACAATCTTGCCACCATCACATAACCATTCTTAGCATTTTGTGTAATTCCTTTCATCCATTTTTCTAAGTAATTTTGTATCTTGCCCCTTGCCCCTACAGGAGGGTGCTTAGGAGCCTCGGCTCTGACGTCAGACTTCGAATCTCAGCTGCACGATTTAAAAACTGTATGACTTTGTCAAGTTCCTCAAACCTCATCATGTCCCCCCTTGAACATCTGGGCTCAAGGTTTTTGTTTTTTTTTTAATTTGTGGGTCTTCATGTGTGTTCTTTTTCCTGCCTGGAATTTTCTTCTTCTGTCTTTCACCTGTTTGCTTCCTTCCTACTTGTCTTTTCAACTTAGATCAGGTCAATGTTATTTGCTCCACAGAGCTCAGTCTACCTCCTGTTTCCTCAAGGACACCCTGAATCGCCCTTCCACACCCCCATCACACTCTATTGTAATTACGGTTTAATTGTTAACTTCTCTCCATTAGATCGTGTTAAACATCAGCGTCCTGGAACACAGGTCCCCAGTTTCCTGAATTGGGAACAGAGAGAAGAGCCCTGTTGGGAATACAAAGCAAGGGTGCTGGGCACTAGATACTTGTCAATTCTAGACCTGTGTTACGTATTGAATTGTGTCCCTTCCAAATTCATATGTTGAACTTCTAACCCCCAGTACCTCAGTGTGACCCTACGTGGGAATAGCGTTGTCACAGATGTAATTATTAAGAAGAGGTCATGCTGCAGTAGGGTGGGGACTCAATCCAATATAACTGATGTCCTCATAAGAAGAGAACAAACATGGAGACACACGAAGAGGGAAGACAACCACACAGGAAGAAGGCCATGAGAAGACGAAGGCAGAGATTAGAGTGCTGCATCTACAAGCCAAGGAATGCCAAGGATTGCAGACCTT
>RJWJ010018766.1:0-31186 GCA_004363605.1 Indri indri
CTGGCCGACTTCATACACAGTAGAAGCCTATGTATGAGATGTGACTTATATTCTCACACTTTACACTCAATGACCAATATAGCCTCAGAGGAGTCTGGTCTCTTAGACTGAGAACTCCTTGAGGACAGAGGACTGTCTTATTTCCTCTGTATCCCCAGCAGCCTGTGTTAAAACTTAGTAGACAATTTTCTTTATGTTCATGGAGCTTTGTGTGACTTTCATTATCTGTACTAGATTCCAACCCTTCCATCTTCCATGGCCAAATCCAAAATATATAGTCCTTGGGTCAATCCAGCCATCTTTATTTGTGGACCGAGCTGCAGCTCTGAGGGCCTGGTCTTTTGCCAGTCAGGCTAAGCTGAGTTGGATTTCAAGAAAGGAAGGAAAGTTAAATTTCCCTTCATCTCTTCTCTTTCCCTGGGCCAGGAGGCTTCTCTGCTTTCCTCTCCTTTAAGCCTTCCTGATCCTCTGATATCTGTGGTCAAAACTAGAAGCAACTGAATAGAACTTAATGAAACTTGACTGTGATGGCCTACACACCCTTCTCGAATTAAAAATACAAACATACAAATGAAGAAATAGCTCTAGCCTCAAGGATGCTTCCATAAGAGAACATGGTGTTCATGAAAGCAGCAGTAGCCCTGTGAGATACTTGTTCATTTAGAACCCTGTTATGGTATTGACTCGGAATTTGACTTACCACAAGCATAGTCCTAATTATTCTATCAACTCCTTGTTGGTTTTCTTTCCTACAATTTCTACCCCTTACATCCACCCCCATTTTCAAGGCATCCTCCAAGCTACTGTTGGAGAGCTCTCTCCTTCTTTCAAATATCGGTGAACTTCTCACAGTTCATCCTAATATACAGAACCCTATATGTGGCATAAAATACCCTTGGCAACCTGAGGTTGATCTCCCTAGAAATCTTTTTTCCAGCATTTTTTCTCTGTATGAAAACTGTACTTGCCAAACTCTCCAATTTTTTTGCAGTTTTCTCTAAATCTTAAGCTTTTTCACAGAATAAATCTTTGTCATTACAGTGTCCCCCAACTGGAATGTTCCTCAATGCCAGTTCTCCCAACATCTAGGCCTACTGGAAAATGTCTACAATTCACTGTTGAAGATACAGTTCAATATCCCCTCTACTTAGAGACCTTTCCTGAATTCTTCAGTCAAAACTTTTTGCCCCTTCCTCCATGCACGAGTTTTTGATGGCACCTCTTGCTAGGCTATTCTTCAGGCTCACTACTTGTTTCTGTTCACTCTCTCTGTTCCAGCCATCCTTGCCTTTCAAATGCCAGCTTCAGGGCTTTGCATCTGCTGTTCACTTTATTAGTAGTTTTATTTTATGTACTTGAAAAACAATAAAAGAATTTCCCTCAAGTTAAGAAAGCAAATAATATAATGACAAAAGATCATTTTAACAGTTCTTTAGTTCATTATTTTATTTTCTGACTTTTTATTTTTTAATAAATAAAATGTAAATTCACAAAGCAGGTGATGTCAGAGAGCTGATGTTTCTGGGTGGGCACTCTGGCTGCTGCGATTGCCAAGGCCCTATGAGTGGATCACCCATCATCTAGGGAGTGCCTTTCTACATTTTACCAACAGCTGTTCATTCATTTATTCACTAATTAATACACGTATTCAATCATTCATTAATTTCACACTTTTTAAAGTATCTAATGTGTTTCTTGTAATTGTTGTCCTATAGAAACTAGCAAGAATGGTCACAATCGTGGATACCATTTCGTGACTATAGGAAGTGTTCTAACAGAAGCATTGACGAAATGGGTGGAATCTCAAGGCTGATTATTGCCTATCCTTGTGGATCCCAGCATTTACAATTCCTTTATATTGCTTTTACTTTTATGATGTTTTATAACTTTTCTTTTATTCTTCCAATTATTGTAAGCTTTTGGTTTGACTCTCTATTTTCTTCTATCTTTATTTTTCTTTCCCACAAGTCTTTGATTAGGGCCAGCACACTCTAGATTGTAGAATAGAATGCTACCAAATTATTATTTTATTAGGTATTTATATCACCTCAATTCTATAGAGACTAACTGAATTTTTGCAAACTTCTTTTTAAGTATGCCAGGCAACTGTAACTAATCAATCCCGGTATGGCAATCCCATGAGGATATATGAGAATGGTCTATCCAGTAGGATATGTACTCACTCAGCATCGATTGCCCTCCGTATCATATGCCAGGCACCATTCTGGGCCCCACGTGGAATTTAGGGACTATAAAGATGAGTGAACATGGTCCTTGCCCTCAAGGAGCAAATAAATGCACTATTAATGTTAGATATTAGTGCTTTAATTGCACAAACCCTCTTTTAATGCTAATTTATTGCTTCCTCCTTTGTCTTTTAAATATTTTCCTCAGGTAATAATGTATTTTTTCAGTGATCTGAGTGCATTCATATGATCTTAGCCAATGTGGGTTAAAGCAACAAATTGAACTACTGATTCCAGGTCAGCAAAGATTAGCACTCCACACATCCAGTGCGCTCCTTAATTTGCAATGCATGTTGTAGACTCTGTTATGAACTCTCTATCATTAATTTTGACAGAGAGTTCTGGTAGATAATTTGACCCATAATACCCGACAGCAAATGATGATGCTCAACTTACCATAAAGAAACAAACAAATAAACAAAAAATTATGAAGGATCTTAAAATACAAATTTTATGGCACTTGAGCTGATGCAGTGCCTGCCCACAGGAATCCACAGCCTAGGCTGAGTGGAGCAGTTGTGCCCCAACATCCCCACCCCATGGCTTAGCTAATGCAGTGTTCCACTCCCCTGGGGACCCAGAACCTTGGCCAAGCAGAGCAGTTGTGACCCACAATATCTGAGCTGATGTGATGTTCCACTACTTGAGGAACTGGAGCCTGGGTTGACCCACGTAGCTGCACCTTCTGGGGCTGAGCTGACACAGTGCCTCACATGCCAGGGAATCAGGCCCTTGGCTGAGCTATACCGTCACACCCTCCAGGCTAAACAGCCAGAGCACTTCACTTCCCTGGAACTGGACTAGTCCCCCCATCCGCCCAGCATCCAAGCTGCTGAGGTGCCCTGGCTCTTTAGAGAGTGAGGTCAACACTGAGCTGCTCCCTGCCACCCAGGGCCCAAGCCACAGCTATACCTCACCATTCCTGGGTCCTTGCTCCTGTTGCACCTAGCCTCCCAGCCTGAGCTACTGCTGTGTCCTACCATATCAGGGTCTAGAGTCACCACTGTGTGGTACCTAATCCCCTGAAACTTAAGTTGCCACTGTGCCTGGTTAGCTCTGGGACGAGAATTGCAGTTGTTCCTTGGTCTCCAAAGCCCCAAACTCCAGATTATGAGTTTCACCCTGAGCCATGATTATTCTGTGCCCTGGTCCCCAAATTCAGAGTCATTCCTACATCCCTGTCCCCCTAGTCATGAGCTGCTAGAGTGTGCTTCAGAGTCATAGACTTTGGCTTTTTTGGGTGATCAGCATCCACCCATGCTTTAGAGAGTGAACTTGTGTGTCAAGCTTCAGGTACCACAGTAATTTTATAAGACCTTAAGCCCTGCCCTGGCTTCACAGCTGCTCCAAGCACCTGCACCCTGGATCCCAGCACCATTGGAACTACTTGTGGGTTGTATCAGACCTGCCACTGAGATGGACCCCCTTCAGCTAAGTCTCTTCTTGTCAGGAAAACAAGAACAAGAAGACTCTTAAAGCCCTTGAAACTGAGGACCCCCCACTGCCTACACTGCCACTGCTGCTGCCACAAACTCCTTGCAACCTAGACCACTGATCAATAGTCATCACCGACATTGATCACAGCTGAAGAATCTGCATAAAGACTATACCACTGCACACCCTGCCCAATTAGTACCTTTGGACCAATCTGTAGGTGAAAGTCTTTCCCTATGAAAAGTCACTCTGTAAAGTTTGGTAGAGCTGACTGCTCCACCCGTTGCGCAAATATCAATGTAGGAACACAAGAAACATGAAAAAGCAAGGAAACATGATACCACCAAAGGAATGCAATAATTCTCCAATAACTAACTCCAAGAAATGGAAATTGACAAATTACCTGAAAAGAAATTCAAAATAATGATATTAAAGAAACTCAACAAGATACGAAAAAAAAAAAATACAGAGAAACAATTCAATGAAATCAGAAAAAGAATTCGTGAGCTGAATGAGAAATTCAACAAAGAAGTAGATATAGAAAATAACCAAACAAATTTTGGAGCTGAAGAATTCAATGAATGAAATAAAAAACAGAGCTTGAACGTAAGACTAGATCAAGCAGAAAAAAAAAAAAAAGTATCTGTGAACTTGATGACAGGTCTTTTAAAATTATCCAGGCAGAGGGGAAAAAAGACCTACCTTACAAGAAATGCTAAAAGGAGTTTTTCAAGCAGAAATGAAAGGATGATAATTGCCATCATTAATACATATGAAAATATAAAACTCACTGGTAGACATATTTACCTAGTCAAATTCAGAATACTCTCAATTACAAGGTGTTCTGTAAATCAGGTATATATCTAGTATGAAGGCTAAAATTCAAAACAGCCAAAAATAATGATAGCTACAATAAATTATTAAGGCACAATTTAAGATATAAATTGTGACATCAAAAATAGAAATTGTGAGGGAAACAATAAAAGTCTAGAGTCTTTGTATGTAACTGAAGTTCAGTTTTTGTGAGCTTAAAACTGTCTATTTTAACTATAAAGTATGTTTTATGTTAAGGCTCATATTAATGTAACAAATATTAATAGAAAAACTACAGCAGATACATAAGTAATAAATGGAAAGGAATCAAAGCTTAGCACTGTAGAAGATTGTCAAATCTTGAAGGTAGTCAACAAAAGGGGAAGAAAGGAAAAAAAGGTCTATAAAACAACCAGAAAACTAATAACAAAATGGCAGTAATAAGTCCTACCTATCAAAAATAACCTGAATGTAAATAGGTTAAATTCTCTATCAAAAGACATAGAGTGGTTGAAGGGATAAAAAAACAAGACCCAGCTATATGATATCTAAAAGATTTCCATTTGAGCTTTAAGAACATATATAGGTTGAAAGTGAAGGAATGAAAGAAGATATTCCATGCAAATGGTAACCATAAGAGAGCAAGAGGAGCTATACTTATGCTGTGGTTTGAATGGCTGTCTCCTCTAAAATTCATGCTGAAATTTACTTGCCATTTTAGCAATATTAAGAGGTGGGACAGTTAAGCGGTAATTAGGCCATGAGGGGTCTACCCTCATGGGTGAGATTGATGGTGTTATAAAAGGATGAGTTTGGCACCCTCTTGCTCTCTCTCTTTTTCCTCTTGTGCTACGTGATGACACAGCAAGAAGGCCCTTGCCGGATGCTGACACCTTGATATTGGATTTCCCAGCTTCTAGAGTTGTAATCCAATAAATGTTCGTTCATTATACAGTACTCACTAATCTGTGGTATTCTGTCACAGCAGTGCAAAATGGACTAAGACAATTTATTTCAGATAAAATAAACTCCAAGTCAAAAACTGTCACAAGAGACAAAAATATCATTATTTAATGATAAAAGGGTCAATTCATCAAGGGGACATAACAATTATAAAAATATATGCACCCAATATTAGAGCAGCTAAATACATAAAGCAAACATTAATGGATATCAAGGGAAATAGATAGCAATGCAATAATAAAAGGGGACTTTAATACCCCACTTTCAACAATGGATAGATTAACTAGACAGAAAATTAATAAGGAAATACTGTAGTTGAATTACACTTTAAACCAAATCGACCTAATAGACATATACATGAGTTTTGTCCAATAGCACCAGAATACACTTTCCTTTTTTAGCACACATGGAATATTCTCCAGCATAGACCATGTGTCAGGCCACGAAACATGTACTAATAAATTTACAAATATTGAAACCATATCAAGTACCTTTTCTGACTACAATGTTACAAATATAGAAATCAATAACTGAAAGGATCTTAGAAAATTCACAAATATGTGGAAATTAAACAACATGCTGTTGCATATCCAATGGTTTAAAACAAATAAACAAACAAAATACCCAAAGGGAAATTAAAAAATATCATGACACAAATGACAATGGAATCACAACATACCAAAATTTATGGAATGCAAACAAAGTAGTACTAAGAAGGAAGTTTATAGCAATAAATGCCAGCATTAAAAAAGAACAAAGTTTCCAAATAAATAGCCTAACATTAGCATTCAAAGAACTAGAAAAATAACGAACTAAACCTAAAGTTAGCAGAAAAAAGGAAATAATAAAGATCAGAACAGAAATAAATAAAATGGAAAATAGAAAAACCATAGGAAAAAATAAAACTAACAGTTGGTTTTTTGGAAAAATAAACAAAAAACTTAGCTAGGCTAACTAAGAAAAAAGAGATTTAAACAAAAAATGAAAGAGGAAACATTGCAACAGATGCTTCAGAAATTAAAAGGATCATAAGGGATTATTATGAACAATTGTATGCCAACAAATTGGATGACATAGAGCAAATGGATAAATTCCTAGAAAAAGAAAAGTTATGACCATTGAATTATGAAAAAATAGAAAGCCCGTACTGGCCACTAACAAATAAAGAGATTGAAGAAGTAATTAAAAACCTCTCACCAATGAAAAGCCTAGGACATGATCGACTCACTGCTGAATTCTACCAAACATTCAAAGAGGAATGAATACCAATACTTGTTAAACACTGCCAAAAAATAGAGCTGAAGGGAATACTTTCAAACACATCTTTATAATTCCAGCCTTACCCTGATAACTAAACCAAAGACATCACAAAAAAAAAGAAAGAAAACTACAATTCAATATTTCTGATTAATATTGATGCAGCAATTCTCAATAAAATATTAGCCAACTGACTTCAACAGCATGTAAAAAAATACTATACTTCATGACCAAGTGGGATTTGTCCCTGGCATGCAAGGCTGGTTTAACATACACAAATCAATTTGATGCATCATATTAACAGAATGAAAGATAAAAACATGATCATCTCATGATACAGAAAAGCATTTTACAAAGTTTAACATCTTTTCCTGATAAAAACTCTCCATAGTTTAGGTATACAAGGAAATTCCCTCAACATAATAAAGGCAATTTATGATAAACCCACAGCTAACATTATAACTAACAGGAAAAAACCGAGAGTTTTTCCATTAAGATCAAATGCAAGGCAAAGATACCCCCTCTTGCCATTCTTGTTCAACATAGTATTAAAAGTGCTACCAAGAGCAATATGAAAAGCAAAAGAAATAAAGGCATACAAATAGGAAAGGAAGAAATAAAATTATCTCCATTTGCAGATGACACAATCCTGTATGCAGAAACCCCAAAGATTGTAAAAAGAAACTGTTAGAACTAATAAATGAATTTGGTAAGGTTGCAGGATACGAAATCAACGTACAAAAATTGGTAACATTTCTACACACAAATAATGACCTAGCTGAAAAAGAAATAAAGAAAACAATCCCATTTACCATTGCATCAAAAAATAAAATAAATATAAAATACTTTGGAATAAACTTAACTGAGGAGGTCAAAGACCTGCACACTGAAATATATCCGATATTAATGAAAGAAGTTGAAGACACAAATAAATGGAAAAATATCCTGTGCTCATGGATCAGAAGAATTAATATTGTTAAAGTGTCTTACTACCCAAAGCAATATATAGATTCATTGCAATCTCTGTCAAAACCTGAATACCATTCTTCATAGAAATAGAAAAAAAAAAATCCTAAAATTCGAATAGCCAAAGTAGTTCTGAGAAAGAAAAACAAAGTTTGAGGCATCACACTTCCTGATTAAAATTATATTTGAAAGCTATAGTAATCAAAACAGTGTAAAACTGGCATAAAAACAGACATAGTATAACAGGTTAGAGAGCCCAGAAATAAATGCATATATATGTGGTCAACTAATTTGACAAAAACACCGAAAATACACAGTGAAGAAAGGACAGTCTCCTCAATAAATGGTGCTGGAGAAACAAAATTTCTATATGCAAAAGAAATGAAATTGGATCCTTATCTTACACTGTACACCAAAATTAACTTAAAATGGATAAAAGATCTAAACATGAAACCATAGACCTGAAAACAAAAAACCTGAAACCATAAAACTTGTGTAAGAGAACATTGGGGAAAAGCTCCTTGACATTGGTCTTGGCAATACATTTTTTTGGATATCGTACCAAAATTCTGTTTACAAAAGCAAAAATAAATAAATGGTACTACGTCAAAGTAAAAATTTTCTGCACAGCAAAGGAAACAACCAGCAAAATGAAACAGCAACCTACAGATGGGGATAAAATATTTTCAAACCATATATCTGATAAGCAGTTAATATCAAAATTTATGAAAAAGCTTTTATAATATCAGAAAGCAAAAACCTGATTAAAAATGAGCAAAAGACCTGAATAGATATTTCTCCAAGAAATACATAAAAATGACCAACAGATAAATGAAAAGGTGCTCCGCATTGTTAATTATCAGCAAAATGCAAGTTAAAACCACTGTGAGATATCACCTCACACGTTAGGATGACTAATATAAAAAAGTCAAGAGGTAAGTGTTGGCGAGGATGTGAAGAAAAGGGAACCCTTGTATATTGTTGATAGGAATTTATATTGGTGCAGCCATTATAAAATATAGTATGGCGGTTCCTAAAGAAATTAAAAATAGAACTCTGATATGACTCAGCAATCCCTCTTCTGATATATATCCAAAAGAAATGAAATTCCTACTTCATGAACATATCTGCATTCTCATGTTCATCACAGCATTATTTGCAATAGCCATGATATGGGAACAACAATTTGTCTGTTGATAGACAAATGAATAAAGAAACTCTGGTGCATATGATTACAGAATGCAATATTACTCAGCTTTTAAAAAAAGAGATCCTGCCATTTGCTACAATGTGAATAAACCTGAAAGACATTATGCTAAGTGAAATAAGCCAGAAATGGAAAGAAAAAAAAAATGCATGATCTCACTTTTTTAAAAAAATAAATATACAGAGATAGAGAATAGTGGTTACCAAGGGCAAGTTGGTTACCAGGAAAAGATGGGGAAATGCAGGTCAAAGTATACAAAGTAACTGATATGTAAGATGAGCAAATCTAGAGATCTAATATATAACATGAGGACTATAGTTAACAAAATTGTACTGTAGTTGAGATTTCTGCTAAACGAGTAGATTTTAACTATTCTTACCACCAAAAAAAGCGGGGACTATGTGATATGATAATTTGCTTCACTATAGTAACCATTTTACTATCTATATGTATCCCATAACATCATGTTGTATACCTTAAACATACACAATAAAAGTTATTTTTTAAAGAAATTTTAAAAAAATTTATAGCAGTTAAGGCACATTTAAATAGTTGAGACAAATAAGAGTGAATATAAGCAAGTAATCGGGAATTGGTAGAAATGTTTTGCCTTTATGGAGAGCATCATACATTCATGAAAGCTCAGAATTTGATCAATAACATTGTATGTTATAGCCTAGGACATGCTGGTCATGAGAATGTTCTGATGTGGGTAGGGAGGATAGAAAAGAACAGGGGTGTAATTGTTAAAGATGATATCAGGGATTCATCTTCATGGGGCATCTACAATAATAAAACCACAAAGCATCCCCCAAATTAAATGATATTGGTGTGTACGGGTAAAGTGTTCCATGGTAGCAAAGAAGAGAGAAGCCTAACTCTCTCAGAGATGTCAGGAAAGGCTCTGCTCAACAGTAAGGTTTGGATGAGTCTGAAAGATATCAGCTATAACGTGTACATTTTCATTTTACTTTATAGCAAGCATTATTTTGGGGAGGTAGTGTGTAAGGTTAAAACTGTCATGTAACAAATATTATCACTGATTTCTTGAAGAAGTAGGTGAAAAACACAAGGCTATTTAGAGCCTGCTTAAAATCTACTTGCAGTAAGACTGTTCTTATCCATTTCTAAGAAAAGAATGGATTTTAGAGCATCCCCATGGAAAACTACTTCTCCAACAGTGATTTACTTTATATAATTGAGGTATTGTGCAAGCAGTGGTCTCTCAAATAAATGCATTTGTTCCCACCAAAATAAAATAATTTTAAGTTCCATTTTAAAAATAAAACCTGAAAGTGGCAATTAGTTATATAATTGATTAATTTATTTGGTAATAAGCCTCATTTAGCTTTTGCATATTTTAATTTTCTTTATATTATCCCTAAAATATATAAAACAAATATTGCTAACACTTTGGGATTTACCATAGTGTTCCTGGAAATTGTTGCAAGGGGTGTACTCCATCTTGTGGCAAGATGGATTTCAGAGGAAAAATCTCAGAACTAATATATATGCATTTATAAAAAAAATAAAACTGGTTTCCAAAATAGTGGTTTATTTAACAAAACTACAGCTTTACCATAAGAACATTAAACTTACTCTCTTAGGTTTTCAAGATCATAGAAATAATTTTTAAAATAATTAAAATTCTTGCACTATGAATAGGATTATATGCTTTACCATTTCATTCATAAATCTATTTAGTCATGTTAGGTGAACAGAAGGTTGGTTTTTACCTTTTTATGTTTGAATAACTTACTACAATTGTGTTTAATGTATTGTATCATCATTTTCTAGGAGATTAGCAGCTAAAATTCAGTTCATAATAAATGTAGACTGTTCACTAATTTGCCTCCTGTGTTTCAAATGCATTGGCTATCAAAGACAAAAGAGAAAAAAAAGTATTAATTATTGTTCTGAGTGGAAAAATTTATTGCATGGATTTAAATTATGACAACAGTTACTGCTTTTGAATTTTTTCTGAATTATCACTAACATTGATGGTAGCCAATCATTCCTGGAAGCTGTCTCTGTTGGCTCCTATCTAATGTATATCCCCCAAATCAGTGTTTTTTTGTTTACTGAAATAATGCTTTTACTAACAAATTGGTAAATTTTTAACATTATCAAGGCCATTTGGAATGGTTTCTGACGATATTGATGAGTTTAAGATTTTAGTTATGGCCAAGATATAATAAAAAAAATCTATACATTTTAGAGCTGGATGAGACCTTGGAGATTAACTCTTATGTTTTAGATAAAATGAGGCTAAAACAGACCGAGGGACTTTTTCAAAGGCATATATGGATCACTGGATTTGAAATAATAAAAGAATACTACTCTACTTATATTTTTGATGTTTTAAAAGTGACCAGATTTTGTAATCTTTATGTTTTTCATCTACAAAATGTCAGAGATATGTGTTTGAACATATGTAGAACAATAGTAGGATTAAATGTCAGAAGCCTTAGGTAGATTTCAGCTCTAGCACTTATTGTATGTCCCTTGTCAAATTATTTATCCTCTCTGAGCCTTGATTTCTTATTGTAAGGAACAATTTTAGGCAGCAGCAGTAAGGATAGATGGGAAAGTATTAACTTTAGAGGCTTTATCTCAAGGAGAACACAACTATTTCTTCGTATGGGCCCTTATGCATGCGCCATGGTCAGAAGAGGGGAAAAAATAGCCACTCCACCATTAGCCCTACTTTCAGGCCAGAAAAGGTGGTGGTGGCTATGAATATCCTACATAGACCTTGACTCATTACATACTGTTACAGCCTCCTTCCTCTGACATAGGTAGGAGATAGGAAACAATCTCACCATTATCTCCCTTATCTCTTCTCTTTCAAAATCTAGCTCCCCCTGTTCTTACACCACTCCACACCACTCTACCTATTTGAAGAATTGGAGGCAAAGTTTCCAAAAGTATTAATTAAAAAAAACAAAAAAAACACAAAAACTCTTGGCTGGGCACAGTGGCTTACTCCTATAATCCTAGCATTTTGAGAGGCCAGGGTAGGAGTCTTGAGGCCATGGGTTCAGACCAGCCTGAGAAGCATAGCAAGACCCTAGCTCTACTAAAAAAAAAATTTACAAAATGAACCAGGCATGGTAGCTTTTGCTTGTAGTCCCAGGCTGAGGTAGAAGGATCACTTGAGTCCAGGAATTTGAAGTTGTAGTGAGTTATGATGACACCACTGCACTCCACCCTGGGCAACACAGCAAGACTCTGTCACAAAACAAAACAAAACAAAACAAAACAAAACAAAACAAAACTCTCCATTGGTCACTGCTTGGTTTTAGAAAAGTTTTTAATTCTTTTACTATTTTATCAATTTGCTACTTTGAATTACAAAATCAATCTGTTGTTTCCTGGCTCTATTTTATTCAGATATAACAGCACAGGACACTGAACAAGAACTTATCTAGAATACAAAAGATGTTTTTATACAAAAGGAGAAGCTGTATAAGAACACTAATTACAATTTCGTGGAGCTTAATGAGGTAGACATGGTAACATTAGGACTTTTAACAGATGAAAATGCTTAATTTGTGTGTAAAATGCTAATAGCCCTGTCTTAGAGCAAGGATATTATTAAAATATATATATATTTTTTCATGTAACAGCAAAATATTTCCTATATATGCATATGCATTGGTGTGTATAAACTGAAGTGCAGAAGATGGTCATTGTAAAGAACTTCGTTAAAGTATTGAGCCTAAACTTCATTACCTCATATTTTAGAAGCAGATGTTATATATTTTTAAATGATGTCATTTTAAAACAAGAATTTTAATTAAATGGTTTTACATTGCAACCAAAGTTAACAGGTTGAATGAAATTTCGCTTATGGCATCTGTTGCCATTTTTAGTAGGTGATTAGTCATTTTCTCTTTCCTGCAAGTATTTGACAGAAACTCAAACAGAGATGAATCATAGTTTCAAGCTGTTGCTCACCTTATCCCCACCAAAAAGAAGAGCCTGGAAATCATCCCAACAAATGCAAGAACTAAATTCTGAGAATGCCTTAAGGGTCTTGACAGAAGTATTTAGCAATTTGAAAATTACAGCAATCTGTCACATCGACTTTTAATGAAAGGTAGGCTACAGAAACATAGACCTGAGGGTGTAAGAAAAAAATTCCAAGTGAAATCTCTCTTCGAATATTTGAAAACATATTTGCTTCTATAAATATTAAGTTATAATTGGATTAACTTTTATAAAGTTATAATTGTTTTTGAGTTGAAATAGGGTTAACTTTTAAATCAGGAATTTATCGTGCAGCTTAGATGAGATTTTTTTGAAATCACAGCAGTAATAATCATGGTTCATTTGATGTGTATTTAAAATATTATTATGTGTATGCATTCGAGAATCTTATTTAGTTCAAGTTGTTAAGATATTTTTCTACTTAAGGGACCACATCCTTATAATTCTGAAAGAATTATAATATTGAGAACATAAAATCATATTTTTAATTTATTTTTTTAATTATTACAGGTACATAATTGTTGTATATATTTGTAGGGTAAATGAGATGTTTTGATACAAGCATACAACATGAATTAATTGAATCAGGGCAATTGGGGTATCCATCACCTCAAGCGTTTATCATTTCTTGTGGTAGGAACATTCCAATCCCATTCTTTTAGTTATTTTAAAGTATAAGCTGACTTATTGTTGATTATACTCAACTTTGTTGTGCTATCAAATATTAATTCTATCTAAATATCTAACTATATTTATGCACCCATTAACCATCACCACTTTATCCCCCTACTCCACCCTATACTTCCCAGCCTCTGGTAACATCATTCTACTCTATCTCCATGAGTTCAATTGTTTTAATCTTCAGCTACCACATATGAGTTAGAATATGCAAAATTTGTCTTTCTGTGCTTGGGTGATATCACTTAATGTTCTCCAGTTCTACCATGTTATAGCAAATGGTAGAATTTTATTCCTATTATACAGCTAAAAAATAGCTGTATAATATTCTATTGTGTATATGTATTATACCACAATTTCTGTATCCATTTCTCTGTTGATGGACACTTAAGTTCATTCCAAATCTTGGCTATTATGAATAGTGCTGCTATAAACATTCTAGTGCAGATGTCTTTTTCATGGAATGTCTTTTGTTCTTTTGGGTAGATGCCCAGTAATGGGATTGCTGGATCAAATGGTGGTTCTACTTGTAGCTCTTTGAGGTATCTCCATATTACTTTCCACAGAGGTTGCAATAGTTTGCAGTCCCGCCAGCAGTGTACGAGTGTCCCTATCTCTCCGCAACCATGCCAACATTTATTGTTTTGGGGCTTTTCGATAAAGGCCATTCTCACTGGAGATAAGTGATATCTCACTGTGGTTTTGATTTGCATTTCCCTGATGATTAGAGATATTGAGCATTTTTTCATATGTTTGTTGATCATTAGTCTATCTTCTTTAGAAAAGTTTCTGTTCATGGTTTTGCCCACTTTGTGACAGGGTTGTTTGACTTTTTCTTGCTGATTTTCCTGAGTTCTATATAGATTCTAGTTATCAGCCGTTTATTGGATGTGTACAATGCAAATATTTTCTCCCATTCTGTAGGTTGTCTGTTTGCTCTCTTGACAGTTTCCTTGGCTGTGCAGAAGCTTTTTAATTTGATCAGGTCCCATTTATTTATTTTTGTTTTTGCTGTGATTGCCTTTGGGGTCTTCATAAATTCTTTGCCTAGGCCAATGTCTGTGAGAGTTTTTCCAACATTTTCTTCTAGAATTCTTATAGTTTCATGCCTTAGGTTTAAGTCTGTTATCCACCATGAGTTGATTTTTGTGAGAGGTGAAAGGTATGGATCCTTTTTCAATGTTCTACATGTGGCTATCCAATTTTCACAGCACCATTTAAGAAAAAACTCTAATAAGCTCAATCAGGAGTGAAAAAGGAGAAATTACAACTGATACCATGGAAACATAAAATATCATCTATGAATACTATAAAAACCTGTATGCACATAAACTTGAAAATGTGGAGTAAATGGACAAATTCTTAGAAACACACAAACTCCCTAGGCTCAATCAGGAAGAAATTGAATGCCTGAACAGACCAATATCAAGTACCAAAATTGAAGCAGCAATAAAAAAACCTTCCTAAAAAGAAAAGTCCTGGACCAGATGGCTTCACACCCAGATTTTACCAGACCTGCAAAGAAGAACCAGTGCCTATCCTGCAGAAATTCTTCCACCACATTGAGAAGGAAGGAATCCTCTCCAACACATTTTATGAAGCCAACATTACCCTGATGCCAAAACCAGGAAAGGACGCAACAAAAAAAAAAAAGAAAATTACAGACCAATATCCCTTATGAATATAAGTTAAAATTTCAAAGTACTATGGGGGTACAAGTATTTTTGGTTACACGTATCACTTTTATAATGCTTGAGTAATGGTTATAAGTGTGTCTGTCACTAGATAGTGTTCTTTGTACCCATTAGGTAGGTTTTTGCCCATTCCTTCCTTCCCCTCCCCCCGCTTGATTTTCATTAAGTTTTATTTCCCTCTATGCACATGCGTGCTCATCGGATAGTTCCAATTTAATAGTGAGTACATGCGGTGTTTGTTTTTCCATTCTTTAGGTACTTCACTTAGGATAATGGTCTCCAGTTCCATCCAAATTGTTGTAAAAGGCATTAAGTCATCCTTTTCATAGCTGAGTAGTATTCCATGGTATACATATACTGCATTTTGTTAATCTACTCATGAATTGATGGGCACTTTGGTTGATTCCACATCTTTGCAATTGTGAATCTAATCTGTTGTAGATTATTTGATACTTTTAAAATTAGATCCAACATAAATAAAATTATCCTGTAAAATCACTATAAAAGTTTTCAATCACTTGCTTTCAATTTTTATATTTATTTAATCATGGATCAATAACAAACCATTCTCATACATACTTTGAATAACGCCTAGTGTGGAATATGCTTGAGTTGTCCTCCAGCCTTCACTACTAGCAAGGATTGTGAGAAAATTTATATCAAGATAAATTTTAAATTCTAAAAATCTAATAGCTTTTTTAGTTATAGAAAATTTATATTAATGGAAAAAGTGAAGAAAGTCATTTTATAATATTTAAAAGCATATTTTTAAATTTCTAAATCTCACTTCATACCTGTAACCTTTACCTATCATGAAAGTCTACTGTACACATGTGCATATTTCACATAATATTAGTTCCCCAAATTTACAACTGAAGCATAAAATTAGATACATTAGTTATATATATATATATATATATATATATACACACATACACACACACACACAAATCTATGAAGTGTATCTGCATACTCATAGGATTTATACAGGCATATAATTTCATAATATAGTCAGTACCTTCTCCACAATGCTGGAGCTTTTTATTCACTTTACTTTGAAGTGGCAAGGTTGGAGGAGGGTTATAATGACAAATGTGCAAACATGGTTTGGGGAATAAACTTAAACAGAAGGACTTCTGCACAGCTCTCTAGGCTGAAATGTTTGGTCATATTGATAGGAAACCTGCCTGTAAGCTAAGTACTTCCCATATTTTCTAGCTTTAAGGGCTATATTTTTTACCCAAAGCTCTAGGGATTTCATAAGGTCACTATCGTTGTTTATGTAAAATAAATGCAGTGAGCTTTAGTAATTAGGTAGAATCCAGGTGCAAACCTTAGGCAAAATGATTTGTGCATCTCAAAAACAGAATCTATTTGCTTTATCATCAGAAGCCCAGAACTGAGATTATTTGTTATTCAGTGCATATTTACATCTGGACATTGCACACTTAAATTTAAGCACTGTTTCAACAAATACTTTTAAGTAAAGCATTATGGTTTTTTTTAATTTAATTTAATTTATTTTTTTATTTCAGCATATTATGGGGGTACAAATATTTAGGTTGCATACATTGCCTTTGCCCTACTGAGTCAGAGCTTCAAGTGTGTCCATCATGTTAAATGAAATATAATTGTTTTACCTTAGAGAAATGGGTTGTATTGGCCAGCAGGACAGCCTAATGTGATTTTGTAAGTCTAAAGATAAAAGTGGAAGTGTCTGCTGCCAAAAAAGGACAGAGCTTTCTCCAAGGCCTCTTTTGAATGACACTAAAGGTGGAATAGTTCCCAACTCAAGTGTGGCTGTTCTCCCTGGGTTTATGCTTCGTCTAACAGAAGACAAGTGGAACTGTAGTTAGCCATGTCTGAAGGTAGGAAAGGCAGGTTATATTCTCAACATCTTATTCCTATGCTGTCTTCAGAAATCACACATAACTCTTGTTGGACATTCTGATGTCAGCCTTATATTTAATATAAATGTGAGTGAAGTATTTTATTCTTTGTGGGGCTCAGCAGCAAAGGGAAATAAATTGCTCCTTTAGCAAAATAACTCTTAAGAAAACAATTTGTCTTAATTGACTAACATCTTAAAAATTGAAAACATTTTCAATAAAGTTTCTGTGTTTGTGTGATGAAATTGTTCAATAGCCTTTTCTTTTTAAAGTTTTTTTTATTAAAATCATATATTATGGCCAGGCGAGGTGGCTCACGCCTGTAATCCTAGCACTCTGGGAGGCTGAGGCGGGTGGATCGCTCAAGGTCAGGAGTTCGAGACCAGCCTGAGCAAGAGCGAGACCCCGTCTCTACTAAAAAATAGAAAGAAATGATCTGGAAAACTGAAAATATGTATATATAGAAAAAATTAGCCGGCCATGGTAGCACATGCCTGTAGTCCCAGCTCCTCGGGAGGCTGAGGCAGGAGGATCGCTTGAGCCCAGGAGTTTGAGGTTGCTGTGAGCTAGGATGATGCCACGGCACTCACTCTAGCCAAGGCAACAAAGTGAGACTCTGTCCCCTCCCCCCCCCAAAAATAATAATAATAATATATTGCTATTTCATGTCAACACCTACAAAATCCCGTCTCTTTATATATTGTATCAGTATATTGGAATTGATTTTTCTCAAAGACTTTACATCTTCTGTCATCTATTGCCTGATATCCTTACCTAAAATGTATTTTAAACTCAAATTATTCAATGTGTAATTAAATTTTCTAATACACTATTAGTATGTGTTCATTGCCAAAAATTTAGAAATTATGAAAGATAAATAATAATAACTCATGATCCTTCAGCTCAGATTAGTGAGCCCCAAGTTAACATTTTGAAACATTTCCTTTTAATCTTTTTCTATAAATTTTGTGTATATGTGTTTGTATGGATACATACACACAAAAGAGCATTAAGTACTTTTTACTTAACATTTTATTGAGTTTTTCTATGATATTCAAACTTTTTATAAACGTCAAAATTCCCTAATGTGTGACTCCATTATTTATTTCATTACCTTCCTATTATTGGATATTCTGTTTGCTATGTTAATTAATACAACACTACAATGAACATCTTTGCCTGTTGTCATTTTTAAAAAAATGTTTGACATAGAAAAAAATGCAATAGCTAGATCTAAGGGTATATGTACTTTTGTTACATTTGTTAATACAGCCAATTTTTCTCAAGATACATTATATTAATTTGTATTGTCATCTATCACATATGAAGTTCTTATTTTCCACAAATTCTTTTAAAAAAATCCTCATAAGAGACATTTTGCCCCTAGGTTTTGAGTGCTTTCAGTTTATTCTTACATCATTCTTGTAAATTTACTTTGTTTTCTCATATTTTAGTCTAAATATATATTTCCAAAAAATGTATGTGATGTATTAATATCTTCCAGTGACCTTTAGTCTTCCTAATCATCATCTTGTACTTTGTTTTATTCTCTTTGGGGGAGTTCTTTTATATACTAGGAAAAAAGTTTCACACAACAATTTTTTAGCATATCTTTATTTTCATCCTCCATCATTTTCCTTTATTTTTCTCACAATTTAAATCCAGCAAATTTTGATCGGTGGGGGTGGGAGTGTGCTGCTGGTACAGCTTGATACCATATTTTACGCCTATGTAAACTTTACATACTGTGATAGGTTATAATGCCCATGCCTTATTCATCACTATTGTAAATCTATCTGCTTGAACAGTTGCAAGCACGTCGTAAGCATCCAGTCAGTGTTTGTTAAGTGAATGGATGGATGGATGACTAATTCGGTAAGGGCTACACCATGCATGCACAGATGGATCAGCATCCACAGGCTTTTAGGCTTTGCCTCTCTTTTAGGCTTTAGCTTTACTCCCAGTTGCTCTATATCTCACATGCTTTCTTACTTGTTGGCCAGGGCAATTGATTGATTCAGTGCTTTAGTACTGTAGTCTCTTAAACTCTTCTTATGTGTGGGGAAAGAAAAATCTCTTTTCTCCTTAGTCCATCTGATGCAATGTTGGTATTCCAAGGAGACTGTGGGAACAATAATACAGGTTAACCCAAAAGCAAAGGCATAAGCATAGAAATAGATAAGCTTTCAAACCACTGCTGCCCAAAGTCTTACTGCACATTGGCTTAGCTAGCATGGCTCTGTCCCCCTCAAAGGCTCTCTATACCCTCCCTCATCCTCCCCAAATTCTATCACCAACAATTTGTTTGAAACTAGCTATACTAAGCTGGTTTTACTTTGCTTAAGCTTAGCGTCTTCATTTATTATTTTAAATGACTCAATGGGCAATGAATGTTTGAAAAGGTTATGCCTCTAGTGGGCCTCAACTGTGATCTTGATTTTAGCCTGAGGAATGTTGCTAGTTCCCAACTCAATTTCAGAACCATGATGATTGACATTTCATGAGAAAAATAGGATGAAATCCTTTCTCACTAGGTTAACTAATTTGTCTTTATTCTTTAAGCAATCACACTCTTTCTTCAAGTGAAAAAAATGAAGAACATAATATTGGTGCAACAACAAAATAAAATATAAAACAATAAGGGGATTATTTTCCTATAATCTGTAAGAGGGAGAAATTATTCCTGTAATTTATAAGAAGAGAATAAAAGAAAACCCACTGCCTAAAACTGTGCATATTCTACACATGTATATATCAAAAATATTTTCCTAAATAGTTCATGATTATCTCTAGAATCAATTTCTGAAATGCTGGACTTAACTCTTCCTCCTTCTCCACTTCCTGTAGTGGTAACTAGAACAATCACCCTCCTAGTAATGGGGGCCAGGATGCTAGTTATTAAACCCAACCTACATCCAATAAGTCATGAAAGCTAATGATTTTGATAGCTTTAATATTTTCCACTGTATTTCCTCCTACCATTTTCCTTTGTTACTGTCATAATTCAGGCTTCAGCATTCCTAGAGAGAGCCTCTTTCCTTCAAACTTATTTCTCCACAGTTTTTTTTTCTACAACACAAAACAGGTCTTGACTCTCGAATGCACTCATTGCCTGCAAAAGGGCAAATTTAAATTCCAGGCTACATTGCTCTTAGCATGACCTCTTCAGCTTGATTTTCTACTATAGCCCTTTACTCCCACCCAGCTCACATCATCTTGGTATTATACTTTGTCCTTGACCCTTTTCCAAGGTTTTTCCCACGCTAACTTTTACTAATGCTCTAAAACAGCACAGATAGCACCTCCTCTAGGAAAACTCTGCTCAAACTTCTCTTTTATTTTCAGTCAGAATTAGGTAAACTTCTCCTGTGCTCCTGTAACACTACACTTTTCTCTCTAATAACAGTGTTTCTACTTTTAAATGTCCATGTGCCTCTGGAATAAAACTCCTTGAGTGCTGGGGCTACATCTTAAATTTGTGGATCCCTAGTGCCCACCCTCCCCCGGTCCCACCCCAAGAAGATCATATGTGCTCCCTCACTTGTGTTGAAAACAACAAAAATATTAATAGGTATCTGACTGAGAAAAAAACATGTCATAAGTGATAAAAATTAAATATTAGAGTATGTATTCTTACACTTTAACTTATGAAAGTCTTCTCATCAATAGCTAAAATATTTATATGTTCCAAATATTTAATAGTTTTCCACAAGTTTACTAAGTAATTTTTCACCATGGCAAATCATGTTAAAACCCCAGATTATTTATTCTGATATTATTATAATCATTCAACCTATCATGAGTCCCATGGAATAATTTCACTTCTCTTTTCAGCTTCAGATTCTACATATGAAAAACAATAAAACACTTTCATAAAGTTTGAAAGTAAATCTAAATCATTTTAAACATTACATCTTGGTCACATTACACTATTTCTCTACGAACAGAACTTCATTTAGATTTTTTTCTAATTCTTCTTTAAATAACCATACTCTTTTAACTTTGTATTCTAATTTCTTTTGTACGCCTCCTACCATCTGTTGTGTGTCTTTCACTTAAGTGTCATTGCTTTGCCTAGCTAGCTAGTTATTTAATTGAAGGTAGTTATTCGGGGGAAAAAAATTGCAAAACTATTGCTAAAGGGAATCACAGAGAGGAAGATTTGGAGGAGGTAAGGAGATAAATAGACCTATTAATCTGCTCTTTCTCAGAAAGAATGCATTTGATTTTGTCAATGTATTTCTTAACTTTATGTATCATTTATATGACACAATCATGTTTTAAGCACTTTACAGATATTAACTTATTCAATATGTACCACAATCCTAACAAGGTTAGTACTGATAGTATCATTTACACTTTTTAAATCAGAAAACAGAGGCACACAAAGTTAAGGGACCTTGGCCAATATGTCAGAGCTGAAGATTTGAACACAGCCAGTCTGGCTCCAAATCCATATTCTTAAACACTCTGCTTTGATTCATCCTTGGGAAGTTGAATTTTTCATAAGAAAGTGACGTTTACAGCTGACCAGCTTCCTTTATCCACTTAACATTGAGCTTCATTTCCAACTAGTATTGGCGGTCGTGGTTTCCAGCTCAGGCAGTCCTGTTGGCCTTGTTTCAACACCCCTCTTCTCATCCCCATTCTCTCTGATTTATGCATCTCTTTCCCTAGTTTAAGGACAGGTCTGAGGAGTGAGATGGGTTATACTCTAGCTGTTTAATGCTGGATGCTGGAGTGGGTTCAAGAATGCTTAACATGCTGCATTGGAATGGGGAAGAAATGTCCCATGCAACATGCCAATAGCTTTCTCACTGATCCAAGAAAAAGTAATTCTGGCATGCTTAGCTAAGCAGACTCGGAGGGCTTAGAGAGGACCAACACTTGGTCTTGATGCCAGAAGTCATTGGCAGCACAGTAGAAGAGTAGAGTCATTGCTACTTTTTCAAGCTAACGTCTGCTAACCCTTCCAACCTGTTTAGAGAAGGAGTGAACCAGCTCAGTTACCCCCTGCTTAGCACCCAGTGGACCTATGCAGGTCTTCAAAGATTCAGCTCATTACTAATGACAGGATAGTGTGGGACAATGAGAAAAAAACAGCGTATGAGGAAGTTAGACCAACTGGACACTCACACTCACATGCTGGAGATACATATATACACAAACACACATATATAATTATAAGTATATATATTTATACATTTACATGTAATTGTTACATGAATACAAAGAGGTAGATATGGATAGGTTGAATGATAGATGTTATGTATGCGTTAGAGGGTACATATATATGTATAATGTGTGTATTTTAGAGCACATCAGGAAAATATACACAGAAACAGAAGAAAAATACTAGAAAATAAATGAGTATGTGAGTAAATTAATAGATGGGAGATTCTCCTTGATATATACAGGAAGGGATAGCAAACAATTTATAAAAAATTAATGAATAAAAACATTAAATGAAAGAAGAAGGGCAAATTTTTGAGAAGATAATATATGGACAAGAAGGCAATGAATAAATGTATGAAGAGAAGAGAAGACTGAGGAGATAGAGAAAAGATGAGAAAAACAAAATCAAAATTAGAGAAGAGGAAACCCAAAAAATAAAGAAGAAAATGTTTAAATACAAAATAAACAAAACAAGAACAAGATAAAAAATACAAGAAGCATTCAAAAGAAACAGAGAAGATCAATTACTGGGAGTGTAACTAGCATTAAAATGGCTGCATCTGAGAATACAGTGCATAGAACTGAAGTGCTCAATTAATATGTGTTGAATTAATGTTTAAATAACTAAATTAGTTGAACAAGTCAATATTATGTCTGATTAAATGCAGGTATTTATATCAAGTGGTGACTTGATATAAATTTCCAGAAAGTATTAGAGATTTTGGAAGGTTAGGAATTGAAGGAAGGTAAATCCTAGGTGGTAGACATATAAAATAGATAATTTTAATTTTGATCTTAAGTGACTTTTTTATATATAAAATCATAGAAGTTAATGCCAAACAACGTTTTGAAAATCAGCTTTAGTTTCCAAAGATTTAATTAATACCGGATGTTGGAGTGCCTTACTTTTCTTCTTACTACACAACAATGGCTTCCTACATCTGTTTTTTGGGATTAAACATTCATAAAGTAAAATGGCCTATTGGTATATTTTGGCTGGCAATTCAGGTAATTGCACATTAGAACACATTGTTACTAGGGGGCATCTTTTGGCTGAATTTTAATTTCTCAACATCTGCATTTCTTAGTTCCTTATCCACACATTTTCTCTCTCCGGTTTTCCCTTGTTTGATTATTCCTTCATTTAAAGATTCAGTGATGAGTGTTGGAGACACATTAAGCTGAGTGAAGCTTATTAAATCTTCCTTTACCTAACGATTAGATACAAGTGTTTAAATATATCTGAAAAGGGGAGTGCTGCTCTAAAAGGATCCAGAATTAAATGCCCTGACAGAGCAATGATGCCTTGTCCTTCACCTGATAAATGAAAGGAATGAGCTTGTCTCTAGAGAAAAAGGAAACTGAGTGGGCCACTGAGTTTGAAAACACAGACTCAATGACTTGTGGAGAAGATTTACTTAAGGAAATATAAACTGAACAAGGACGTAAAAACTCTTATTGGAAAGAGATATAATGTACTCCAGAGCTAAACAAAGGGAAAGGAAGCAAAAATAGACTACATACCTCTTGGGAACAAAATGTCTACTGTTTGTTTGTTCATGGTCCTCCATTTGACTATTCTTTAGACAATCACAGGTACTCAACCCATCCTCAGCTCTACCAAACCTAATCTTTTTTATCCTACTGATACTTACTTCTCTCTGTTCCAACCTGCTTATATGCTTGCTTTATACCTGTTGGCATTTCGCACCTTTGTTCCACTAATTTGGGTTTGTTAATTCTTTAAAAGTCTACCTGAAGTCTCCTCTCTTTTGTCTAAATCTCCGTTGTTTTGCTGGCATCCCTGTCATTGGACCTGCCAGGCATCTTAAAGTTTATAATGTGGTAGTGTGCACAAGCTTCTTTCTTGACTCTTTTTTTGTGTCTGTGCTTTGTTTATATTTCCATTCAGGAAACAGAGAGCCTCCGACAAAGGCTTTTTGTTCTCTCTGCTTTTGGTGGCCACCATTGCTCCTGTCACTTGGCAGTAGTTGATCAGTCTGTGTGCTCAATTCATCAACCCTGTTATGAAGTGGAATGCTGACAGCCAATACCAGTGGCTTGGCTGAAATGTAGACGAATATAATGGTTCTGTTTCACTCCCCAGAGACACAACGTTATATTACATTCTTGCAATAATGTATTTTTTCACTAGGCACACATAAGCCTCCATAAGGGTGAACTTTAAAACTCAATTTAGATAGAGAGGATATAAATAATATGGAAAATGGGAAGTATATTAAGGCCAGGACAAGTTTAATAGATAATATTATTTGAAAAAACAACTATGAATCATTTTTGCTTTTAGAATACATTTTTGGTCTTTGAGGATTATAAGGATCAGTCCAGGCATAGATTGCACTGTCTAGGTTTCATTTTAGAATGTTTTGCCTTCTCAGTTAGATACAACTTGTAATGTTGTTTTTATTTTGTTTTTAAATCTCTTGCCATTGCAGTGGCTACAAAACTACATTGTTTACAAAGGGACTTCTGACATTAAAAAGCAAAAGTGTTCTTTAATTGAAGAGCCTTTATTTTTGTTGAATGTTTAATCTCCTTTCTCTACTTTTAGTGGGTCTTAAATAGAAGGTGTAATAGGGAAAAGACCATAAAAGAAAACATGTTGTCTATTCCTAAATCAACTTAAAATGGTAAAAAATTGGTTTTCTGACTTTTTAAGATAGCATGCATAGAGGTACAACATTTATTCAGTAGCTATAAAAGATATTGCTGAAGATAAAAACAGGAAAAAAGCATTTAGTTCAGTGCAGAGAGTTTGGAATTGATGCTATATTCTTTCTATCCAATTACTGCCAAACTAGTCAGAAAGAAGTACATTTCTTTAAAGAGCAGAAGCAGAACTAGTACATGGTTATATTACAATTGTAACAAACATTTTTGAAAAAGGCAATTTTTTTTCTTTAAAATAGCCACTTTTAAAATGTCTGTGGTAATTGCATAGTTGATGTAATGAGGAATAACAGTGTTTTAGAAGAATGAATGTAACTTCAGAAGGTTAATCATGGGAAAATTGGATGTCTTGTGCATATCACTGCATCACATGATCAACAAAGGATTAAGCACACATAAATAGATTTCAAGAAAGGATATATATTGCCAACTTACAGTGAGATATTAATGAAACATATTAATAGTAGTTATTTTAGATATACATACTTGGTGGATAGTCATAAATAGCACAAGGTGCTCATAAATGATAGTAATGAATATTTATATCATAGAAAGAAAATTTTTATACCTTTTATTTAAAGACCTTGTATGCCTACAGATATTATCAATATGTAGAACTTTCTCACTCCTTCAGTTTATTTGCTCATTTTTGCTAGACTGCTAATGGATGATGGGATGATAGAAAATAATAAGACTCACCCTCTCTTCTACAAGCTCAGTATGTATGCGATAAGAAAGTCAGGAAAATTTTTACAATATCATGCAAAAAGTATGATCACGGAGGTTTAGACTATCTGCTCTAATACAGTGACCTTTGCATGCTCATTGGCCTGAGACAATTCCACTTGTTTCTCTCAACCCGGCATCTTGCCAAGTTTAGCATTTATCCTGAATCTTTCTATTTTTTCTTTCTTTTTCTATTTCTTGTCTTCCTTCCTTCCTTCCTTCCTTCCTTCCTTCCTTCCTTCCTTCCTTCCTTCCTTCCTTCCTTCCTTCTTTCCTTCCTTCTTTCCATCCATCCTTCCTTCCTTCCTTCTTTCACAAAATATTATCATTAGCAGTTACGTTAAAATAAGTTTCCAACTTCATACTTGGTCATGTGAAGTGGGTTAGGTGGGATTGCATCTCTCTTTTCTTTGAGCCCATTTAGACATAGGTAACATGAACTTTGTGATGAAATGAGAGGCCTCTAGCAGATGGATCTTTCTGATCCCCAGTGATAATGGGAGAAAGATTCAAAGTTGCTGTCCCTGCTGGTTACAGCTTATGAGATGTACACAGCCAATAGGCTACCAGTAAGCAGGATCAAAGAAAGGAAATATAGGGAATTATAAATAAGGTCTACCTAGAATAAGTGGAGGTAATTGGGCTGAGCAATTAATCTCTAGTGTGTGTAGAACAGTATGAACATTTTTCTATAAACATGTAACTATTAATTTATTATTCACTAATGATTTTTTTCTTTTGCAATAAACTTTCGGAAGCAATAAGTTAAAAAATAAAGATTCACATTTAGTGAACTATTTAACATCAAATGAGATGATTATGTAACTTGCACAATGCATTTGCCAACATTTACCATCAGAGCATTAGTAATATGAGAGCCTTATAAAAACCACAGGACACAACTCTGCTAAAGAAACATCAGTATTTACTTCAAAAATTAGTAGTTATTTTGAGAAGAACTGTCAAAATTTTATACTTACAACTTGTGAGGTGTGTTTACTGATTTACTCTGTGATCTTTCATTTCAATCATATGGTGGCTCTTGTAGATCAAATGATGGTTCTTCTAAATTAAAGGTACTCATTTTCAATTCCAAGTTTTTTGTGCATATGCACCTATGGAAAATGAAATAATAACTGTTAACTGTTGAGACCTTTACCCTCAAGAGTTAACTGCTGAACGATGTCAGTTTGATACCTTTGCTATCTGAGGTTTCAAGAGGAAGTCAGTTAATTGCAATAATGGTTCTGTATGTATTCACTTCATGAACTCAAAATCAAGTTCCTGGAGTTTAAATATGGCTAAGGTGAAACCTCAGACATAGTGAATATCATGGCATATTCAGTTAAAAAGTTGAACATTAAAGAAAATTTTGTTTACGATGATATGAATATAAATTTTGATGGTACACACAATCATGCTAAAAACAATATTCATATAAAATAAAGAAATATTTGGAGCAGAATAATACACATATATATATATGTCTAAAATGGGATGGGGATCATCAGGGTATAGAAAAGTAAAATAAAATGTGTAGAATAACAAAGGAAGAACTTAACTGTCAAAGGAATGAGATGGTACTTTTATATTTACAGATTAACAATGACATAAACCCTGTACCCAATAATAATTGTAATGAGAGATTTTATTTAAAACATATGAAGTCATACAATCCTCAAATTGAGAATATGCTTTTAAAAATGTCCATAGAACATTTACAAAAATTAATCATGTACTTGGCCAGAAAGGATACCTTCCTGTTAGTTTTTTTAAAGAGACATTTTAATCAGCCTTGTTATCTAATCATAATATATTAAATCACCTAAAAAGTTACAAGTGAATATTAAAAATTTAACCTTACCAAAACTACATTCTTTAAATAATATTTTCTTCAAACTGGAAATTCACAGTAAAATTACAATTATCCAGAAAAAAAAAAAATAAAAAGGAATTATTACTTATCAAAACCTCTGGGACACAGCAAAAGCTTAATTCAGAGGACAATCATAGTCTCAAGCACTTTAATTATAAAACTAAAAAGAAGATAAATAAAATAATTTCTTTAATTATTTATCTTAAGTAATTAAAAGATAAATACCAAAATAAATTATAGTTTGCCAGAAGGAAGAATTTAAAAAGAAAAAAAAAATGGAGCCAATGAAATAGGAAAAATATAGTCAATAAACAACTAAATTCAAATGCTAGTTCTTTGAAAAGATCAATAAAATTAGATTGAACTTCTCAGAAACCCAATTTAGTAAAAAAGATAGCAAAGAAACCTATGATTACAAATATAAAAGGAGATATAACTACATATTCAAGAAATATTAAAACACAAATTAGAACATAACATAAAACTAAGACAAGAAACTTATAAGCCCAGAGGACATGGATGATATCTTATCAAAATAGAAATTGCAAAAAATTAAAAAAAGTTGAATAGCTCAACTTTCCTAAATGAGAATAGAAATATGTTTTGAGATCTTCCACAGAAAAGGCCCTAGCCAGATATGTTTACAGCTGAATTAGATAAAACATTAAAGAAATTGTCATTTCAATATTGTTTAAATTATTTCAGACCACAGAAAACTTGAGAAACTTTTCCATTCATTTTATGAATCCAGCATATAATACTAACACCTGGTAAATCTGGTATACAAGGTAAAACTGGAATTCAATCCTACTGTAAATATAGATTGAAAAGATTCTAAATAAAATGTTACAGAATATAACCAGCAGTGTATTAAAAGTCTAATCTATTGTATCATATGAGGATTACACCTGAATCTGGAAAATTAACATCATGATTCATTGTATCAGGTAGTTGAAGAAGATAAATCTAAGAAAAAAGGGAAAACAAAAAGAAAATGCCCACAAAATAATATGAGATGGCTAATTTCACTTGGTTATATAAGTATAAAAAATTAAATAATACAGATAAAAAATAAAATATTAGCTCCTAGGTCTGTAGTTCCTAATCCAGTCCCATACGCTCTATATTATTTTTAGAATAACTTACATTTCCAAATGTTAACATATTAAAACATCTATTTTGAAACACATATGCCCCTAAAATTACTTTAATTATAGAGGCCAAGCAGGATTTATTTATTAATTAATTGGTATTTTCCATAGTTACCATATTTGACTGGTGTTTCAATAAGACCTAGTGTTTTCCATGTTGTAAAAGTTTATTTACAGACAATTAAATCTAACATTTAGAACAGCAAAGCCCATTAGGTCTCAGCATTCTTTATATTCTAACCAGGATAGAAATTCCTTAATTAGGCCAAAGGATTAAAACTTTGAAATAGACCAATTTATTTTAGTAAAGCTATGAGGGTGGAGGGTACTGGGGGTATTGCTTCAACATGAAGTGATACACATTTTAATTTAATCTATTGAAACTGCCTTGGAAAAACACCAAATAAACAAGGATACTACAGAATCTTTATTACATTTTGTACACATGCTTAAAAATGCTCTTGGAGAATAGGAACTTGAATAATGGGCAGAATTTGAATAGTGCAAATATAGGGGGAAAGGCATTCCAGATGGAAATGAGTAATAAGAGGAATCTAAGAAGAATTAGCTCAGTGATTGTATTTGAGCAAAGACTGACATTGCCTATTGAAAATAATATATTCTATTTAGATAAAATCTATTTGCCTAACTTTTAGAGACATGCCTCTGTTTTATACTAAAGTACCCCTGTATTTCAAACATTTACATATTTTACTTATTACAAAATGATATGTTGGCCATTCCTACAGATTTCTCACTATATTATCATCTGTATTTATATAGAGTCATATATTCCCTGAAATGTTGGCATCATTAAAGTAGATCTTGGATGTATTCTCTCATGCTTTCTCGTGCCAATTGAACCCAATATGTTTAACTCTATGGGAGTTGCTTAACAAACAAGAGTTAATGTAAAGATAATGCAACTGTATTTCTTAATGGAAAAGTATGCACAAGGACCCATGCTTGAATTTTCAAGTTTTGTTCTTAAAATTACTTGTCCATTTACAAAAATATTTGCCTAATCCGAGACTATCCAGTTCTTCCATTTTGTAATGTCAGATATGCAGATTCTAAGGGGGAAATTCAATCACTCACCAAAAGGATCTGCCTAAACACAATGAAATAGCCACATACTAAATGTATCTTATTTTTTTGGTCAGGATAGTTTACATCATTAAGACACATCTTTTTTATTTTTTATTTTTATTTATTTATTTGCTTTTGGGAGAGTAATTTAAAGAACTTTTTATTAATCTCCCCTGAAAAAATATTGGCAATAAAAGTATAATGGATGAAACACATTCGTGTAGAATTGAGTTGTTCCCATTACCTTTAGTAATAAGATTCCTATATGGTGTCTATGCCCATTAAGAAAGCAAATGAATGCTAGTATATTTCAAATATGTTTTGTAGATCATCTAAACTAGGGAACTCACAATTTACAATCACATTGCTCTACAAGAGTTAACCAATCAAGTCATAGTAAGATGAAAATATGAATCATATTCTGTTAACACATAACACAGAAAACACAGCTAAAAGGATATATTAGATTTAACTGTGTTAAAATATAATTATAGGATAAAATCAAATTTGAAGATATATAAAAAGAAATCATAGATGAAAACAATGTATCTTTCCAGGTATAAATAATGACACACATCAAGAATCCAGAAAGAACATGCATCATAAATTTCTCTTTCTTTCTTTCTTTCCCTTTCTTCCTTCCTTCCTTCCTTTCTTTCTTTCTTTCTTTCTTTCTTTCTTTCTTTCTTTCTTTCTTTCTTTCTTTCTTTCTTTCTGTCTTCTTTTTCCCTCTCTCCCCTCCTTCTCCTCTCCTTCCTTTTCTCTTTCCTTCTTTCCACTTTCCCTCCCTTCATCTCTTTTTCTTCCCTTTTTCTCTTCATCTCTTCTTTCCCCTTTCCCTTAACTTGGAATTGATTGCCTACTATGAGCACAATTTTAAGTCAGCTTTCCAAGAAATTAGCTGCTGTAAAATACATGTAAAAGCCTATGTTTTTCAACACTTGTGGAAATAGCAAAAGACCTATTGATTCAAAAAGTTCAGGTCAAATATTTAAATAACCTTAGAAAACTATGCAATGCTTTTACAAGGCAAATGCTTGGCTGACTTGTGCCAAAATGGCTTCCTGGAGTGGGTGAAGTATGGTGGTGGCAGTGTGCATGGCAGCCTCAGTGACCGACAGGCCTGGCCTAAGTGAGTTTTAGCTTAAAATAGAAACTACTCATTGAGTGATTATGCTATCCCTCCACTGTGCTAAGCAGCTTACAAACATTATTTTTTTAAATTTTAACTGCAGGTCAGTGAAGTAGGAAATCTAAGAGGTCTCACATCTAGAAAGTAGGAGAACCTGTGTCAAGCTAGTTCCCAATGCCTTTTCTTAAATACCGTGGGGAGCTGTC
>RJWJ010018767.1:0-31152 GCA_004363605.1 Indri indri
TTTAAAGTCTACCACTTTTGATTTTTGTATATGGTATAGATAGAGATAGGTGTGCATATATTAACATCTAGAGATATATGTATGTGTATATATATATATATAAAACTAGATATAGCTAGAACACTTTTATTTGTTGATAGTGTTTAAAATTTTGTGACATTTAGATAATTTTTGCGTAAGTTCACAAAAACAAACATGACATAGGATATTAATATCAAACTATAAGCAACCTGAATTTCAGGAGAGTTTTGTAACTCATGGAAATTGAATTAGGCTTTAGGTATGGAATTTCCTGAGACAATGAAACGTTTACCCTTCAAGAAGCACTGTGTAATCCTCAAATGTCTAAAGACTAAATATATATACATATGTTTTAACTTTATAGTTTTCCTTTTAGCGGAGTACATTGTATTCTTTAGGAGTGATGTGTGTGGAGGATAAATATCTCTAAAAGATTTCCTTTCAGGTTGTCTATAAAGAGTTGGAGAACAATGAGGTCGTAGCTTTTCCTGCTGTTCTCTGAGACAGTATTCTACAAAATCCACATAAACTTGATTCTAACAGCTTGCAATAAATTTGTTTATACTTCTTTAATTCAAGTACTGACATCTGTGTAGTAGTACAACAATGGGATTTAATGTTTTAAGATACAGTTTTTAAAAAGTTCTTCAAGTTTAAGTAGTCTAGGAAGTTCCTCCAAAAGTTGTCCTTTGAGAAAATTGAAAGGGTTGGTTAGTAAGTAAGGAATTGCGAAGACATGGACATCATAGAAAATTGGCCACTTATACCCTTGCAGAGTGCTGCTTATTGGTTCTTTACTTCTGGAACTGAGGCTTTACTTGTCCAAATTTTGAGGTGGAGGGAGAGCTGCTATGAATTATGGAGATGCCACTGTCATTTCCAAGCTTCTGTGAAAACAAAGAAATCTACTTTCCCTGATTTCCCAAAATCTTGCCAGAGGCTTGGAAGTCCCTTGAGAATTTCTCATCAAGACTTCAGTAGTCTGTTTAAGATGATAGACACAAACGTCATAAGGAAACCGACCCAACAACAACAGGACACACATGCAAAAAGACTGAAGTAAGGAATTTCATTTAAAAGACTTCATTACTATGTAGTAAATTTAGAATTACCTTATATGTTTAAAAGATAATGGTAATTAGAACTTTTGGGCATCTTTCATCTAAATGTAGTATATTTAATCTTAATCTTGAAATTACAGGTGATAGGAAAATAGCTAAATATAAATTTCTCAGTAAAATTCATGGTGAATTCTAATCCTAAATAATTCAGTTTGAGGATTTAGAAAATTAAGAATAGTTATTCTGTGTTGGTACTATTTTGGTATTCTTCCTACTAGTCTTAAAATCCAGCTGTTAAGAAACTCTTCATTATCTCAGTGAACAATTGTTATGTGCTGGATCAGATTAAGTACAAATTTTGTGTCGTTACTTTTAGCTTGAGTTCCATGATATTTTTCTTAACTTCTAAGTCAGCAGAAAGATAAGACTTTGTGGATTGTTAATATGGTTCTTTTGGGGCCTCGTATTGAAAGCTAGAATTTAATTTGCAAGCAAAAAACAAATGTTTTCTTTGTACATATTTTGAGGATATTTATGGAGACAAATGTTCTCTGGATAATGTTCTTTATTATTGATTTTATATGACAGCAAATCTAATTTAGTTCCCTGAATTTAAACTGTCTTCAAAATAAATTGTAAGATAATTTTTTTCTTGTGAAAAGAATGAAACTTGTTTATTATAGAAATTTTGCAAATATAACAAAGCATAAAGAAGAAAGAGAAATTGCCATTCATCCATCATCCAAAAATAACTCTTGTTAACATTTTTGTATTTTCCCTCTCGGTATTTTAAGAAAGATGATTACTGGATAATCAACTTAGAGCACACTCTTTTCCCTTTTTAGCTGGGTTTTATTTTTGCTATAATATAGTCGTAACCAAGAAAAAGAGTAAATACTGTATTTCAACTAGAAGATAAAATTTTATTGTTTTATGAGAGGTAGGGTTTGAAATTGTAAATTTTTTTTTTTAAATTTGCCATCATTGTGAAGTAAGCAAGATGATAAAATAAGTAATGACAGCTATGACAGTAATTTAGATTTAAGCATATCTCATAGCATTAAATAATCTGCTTTTCTTCAAATTTCACAAATCTTTTCTTTTTTTTGAGACAGGGTCTTGCTCTGTCACCCAGGCTGGAATTCAGTGGGGCAATCATAGCTCACTGTAACCTTGAACTCCTGGGCTCAAGCAATCCTCCTAAGTAGACTACAGGTGGTGCCACCATTCCAGGCTGATTTCTTTTTTTTTTTTCTTTGTTTTTTGTAGAGACAGTAGACAGTGTCTTGTTATGTGGCCCAGGCTGATCTTGAACTCCTGGCCTCAAGCAATCCTCCTGCCTTGGCTTCCCAAAGTGCTGGGATAACAGGGGTGAGCCACCATGCGTGGCCTCCTTTTTGTTATTATGTGTGGATATAGAAACATTGGTGTGCCTTGTTTGTAGTTTATGCTGCCAAGGTAAACTTGAAGCCTGGGAGTTAATATTGCTAGAGTTACAGATACTAAGTAAACTGCTGATAAATTTAATTTCAGTAATTTTTTCTTTCCTTTATAATGTGGGATTTTGAGTACCTGCTTTGCTTACAGTACGTTTGTAAAGTCTTGCATATCACATTGATGCGCCACTATAAGAATCAGTCATTTTTTCCCAAAGTATTTCTTGTTCATTCTGGACTCATCAGTTTTGCCTCAACTTTCTCCTGTCCTTTGGTTCCACCTCCTTCAGTAATCATTTAAGCATGATGTGATCTTGCCATGCTCTGAATTCCCTCATCCTTTAATGCCTAGTGATAGCGATATTACCTACAGCCTAGTCTTATACATATTTATGTACATTACATCACATTGCTTTACTAGAAATGGGGTTAACTTCTTTTATTCTTGTTTATTTCAGGGTTAGGGTTAAGATGAATATTCCCAACCACTTGGCTGCTGGAATAATCCATATATGGTTTCTTAAATGTTCCAAACAGCTCTCTTAGTGATGAGGGAGGTACCCATATATAAGGAAGGAATAGGAAAATGAAGTGGTAATGTGATCATAAAATATTATAAAGATTATAATATTAATTCAACAGTTTTTTTCTCTGCTGCAGTTCAGATTTTTTTTTTTACCTGTCCTTAGGATCACTGTCTTCTGCTCTGCCTATCCAATATTAAACCAATGCAGTTGATTCTTGATTTTAAGTTTTATATTTTAAAATGTTCTTTATTATAGATTCCTATTCTAAGTTGAAAATTTCCATTTTTTATCAACACTTTCATCTTTAGCTCTATTTCTTAATATGTTAATCATAGTTATTTTGAAATCCTTGCATGCTGATTCCAATGTATGTATCATTTCTGGATCTGCTTAATTGATTATTATGGGTTATTATGAGGGGTTATTATTGTTAGAGTTTTTTTTTTTTTTTTTTGCTTCTTTGCTTTCTGCCTCTTTGCTTGTCTAGTAATATTTCATTGTATGACACACATTAGTTAGAAAACATTATAAAGGCCCTAGATGATTTTAGCTTTCTTCAAAGAATATGAAAATTTGTTCTAGCAAGCAGTTGTATTATAGGGAGATCAACTTGATCTCGTGAAAGTTGTTTGAGTTTTCTTAGTTCAGGTCTAGTAAGTTTTGCTTTTATTCCCAGGCCATAGTCATGGTCTTTTAGAGATCGCAGCTGAAAACCATGGTTGTTCACCAGGGTCTTTTCATCCTAGCTGGACTCAGATATACCCTCCTTCTCCCCAGCACTGTGAGGCCTTGAAATCTCCCCTCAAGTCTCGAGCTTCCCACCAGTTATTCTCTGCAAGGCCTCATGCAGTCTCCCCCGGGCGTGAACAGTTAGGAGATGCCAACCACTGAAGGGGAATTTTTAGCAGATTTTTAGGACTTCTCTGCAACTCCTTCCTATCAGGGACCTTGCTTGTGGAAATCCAAGCTACCTTGACAGCTCTGTATTGTAATCTGTATCTTTTGTACCAAGAAATATTGCCATTCTCTCGTTGGGTTCTGTTTCTTCTTATTTTGGACAGATGATCTCAACAAAACAGCTGGAGTGAATGTTAAGCTAAGGGGCTCTTCTTTCGGGGATTATAGACAAGCATTTGTTACCGTCTAAAACCTGCAAACAGGATTTTTAATATTTTTACATACAGTTTTCCATATTTAATGGTTATCTATGGTAAGAGGGTGATATCAGCTGTCATAGCGAAAATCAATATAACCCGTAAAAATAATAATTCTAATAGCTATTATTATTGAATATTTACTAGGTGTCAATGCTTTACATGTCTCATCTAATTTAATCTCCACAAAAAAAATCTATTTTCCCATTTTTAAATACAAAAAGGAGAGCCCTACAACTTCTATAATTTGCTCAGACATCAATTAAATTGTCAAAGCCGGTATATGAGTACCAGTAATCTGACTTGCTCTTTTCAACTGCATAATTTATTAAAGGAGTATTATATTTTATTCAAGAAATATACACATGAGCCAGTGCACACAAATAAATTACCTTTGTAACTCAAGTTTTATAATTCTGGCACATAAACATTTTTAAAATTAACAAAAAATTGCTTTTTTAAAAGTAATTAATAATACACTTAATTTTTTAGATATATAGAAAAAATGAAATTATGTACAGAATCCCCATATACTCTGCACCCAGTTTCTCCTATTAGTGTCTTTTATTAGTATGGTACATTTGTTACAAGTAATGAACCAACATTAACGTATTATTATTAGCAAAGTCCATAGTTTATTCAGATTTCCTTGGTTTTACCTAATGTGTTTTTCTCTTCCAGTATACCATATTACTTTTAGCTGTCATGTCTCTTCAGACTTATAATAATGTGATGTATATGATATCTGCTCCTGTCTAATGAATCACTTTTTAAGCCCAAACATATTTGTCTTTAGAATAATTTGTTTATATGTGATTTAGGTCTTGTGACATTCTGGAAACTAGAACAGCATTTGAAATCCAGTATTGAATTGTCATGTAAAACCCACTTACAAGCAGCAGAACAGCCACCATTCAGCCCCTGGAAGATCTTCCCAGCTCCACCCCTTAGAACATGATCAGAGAAATTGATGGGAAAGGGCACCTTAAGCAGAGGTGTTCTCTCGCCTTCACCCTCATAGATGAGGAACACAGGCCAGGGAAGTGGATGACTGCTGTTAGTGGTGAGGCTTCCGTATTTTTTTTTTTTTTTTTTGTACTATTGCTAGGCTTCAGCCTAAATATGTAAATTAGAGTAAACAAAGTAACCAAATAGCAGTCAATGTCAACAAATGAATTCAACAGAAAGGGCGATTATGTCTCCATCACAGCCAGAGTCTCCTTTGCTTTGATGTGTTGTAATTTACGGAGTGCTACCATGTGTTAGACATTGAGCTAAGTGTTCCATATTCAAAGCTAAAATGAAAAATTCTTTACATATAACACTTATCATCTGGTAGAATAGATGCTTAACTGAAAACACTATTAAAATTCAGTGTGCTAGAGGAATTCATAGCTGTGGAAACATAGCCACATCACCCAAACTGGGATGGAGGATAGGAGTCAGGATAGACTCAAGAGCCAGGTTCAACCTGGATTGAACCACAAGGAGTAATTAAGAGTCAGCTAAACCAGGAAGGGTGTGGGAAAGCTTTTCTGGAAATGGGATTAGTTGGAGCAAAGGGATTGAAGCTCAGAAAAATACTTGTTTGTTCCATGTGGCTTGGGGAATTGAGTGATTTTAAGGGGCTGTCAAAAAGAGGCTGGAAGGATTAAAGACTTTTTTATTACCAGGTAAAGGGTCAGACTTCATCCTGAGGTTTGAAGGTAGCATTCAAAGGATTTTAGGCAAGGTAGTGATGTGATCAGATCTGCATTTTAAAACGAGTATTTTGACTCTTATGTAGGAAATGGAGTTGAAGAGGACAAGAATTTAGAAACTGTTTGAGAGTGTTCCAGTAATTGGGGACAGAGGTGTTATGCTGACGGTGGCAGTCTGAGTGGCATCATTCTTAATGCCTTATCGCAGTGTACATGGATGCAAGAAACAATAAGGGAATAGAAGCAATAGGTCCTAGTGATATATTGGGTCAGGGGATAAGGCATTAAGGATGATACCTAAGTTTAGAGACTGGTTACCCTGTCCCTCTTTAAAAATATAGAACTGTTCACAACACAGAAACCTTCAAGACATTAGCTTTGCTTCCACTTTCCCCTTCCCTTCGTCCTATAATCTCTGTATACTTGCAAGAAGCCTAAATAATTAGAATAAACAGATTTTCATAGCCAGTATGATTTCAGAGGCAAAACCACATTTTAGCAACTTGTGAAATGACTCATTTCACAAATCTGCTTGATCTTTACTTACTTCACAAACAGCAAGCAGCGTTTTTTTTTTTTTTTTTCCTTCTCCTCACACCAGCACTCACGAAGTTCATAACAAAGTTGGAGAATACTCAGAAACAGGATGGAGAAAAGGGTTGCATCATCACTGAAATATTCGCACTTCAGTGAAGAGCCAAAGTCTGTCAAAAATGAGATTAAGAGAAAATAATCTTTTGTTTCTTTCTGTTAGCGTTTGAAACCGTGTTAGTGCTTTTTGTTGATTCTTTAGCAGATATTTTTTGTCTGTAATGAAAAGTGCTTGCAAAAAGCATTTCCTCTTTATTTGGGGGACTGAGTCCATGTCCATGGCTAAGGTCTGATTTTACAAAATGCCAAATTCAGACAGCAGCAGATCTTGAAAAGTGGCTCCTTATCAAATTTAGTATGTGACATATTTTCTTTCTAAAATACTTATTGTTTTAACCTTTCTTTTCAGGGTGAGCAGAAACTACAAGAGAGTTTAACACAAGCTGCCATCATTATTGCTGCCTTAATCAAAGAAAGAAATTCTGGACTCGTTGGCCAGCTACTGGTAGCATGAAGAACACAGAGAGAAAATTACCTATTAGGCTTTTTAAGACCTCAACCCAAGTATCTCTATTGTGCATCATTCTCCTCCTGCTGTGTGAGGTAGAATGTTTAAGTCGGCTTCTGTGTCATCTTATAATTTGTAGGATGTGATACTTAGATTATAGAAGTGGATCAATGCTTATACCTGTGAAATAAAAATATTTTTGTGTATGTCAAATATAACTTGCCTGAACCAGAAAAAAAGTAGTAGATAAGTGGAAAATAACAGCCTTCACATGAAGAATCTGTTCACAAAGGCATGAAAGGTCAAATAGAAATAATGATGGATGAGCTGTTCTTTCAAGGAATGAGAATTTAGAAAACTTCAGCTCTTAACTCTGTGCTAATAAATCACACTGTAATAAAGTTAATGGATAAGCTTCAGAATTATTCTCAGTTCTAAAGTCATCCTCTCACCATACGATATTTTATCTTTTTGTCTTGTATTGAAATTTTCTATATCTTAAAAAAAAATGGAACTCCTTGTTTCAAATATCTTCCCTATTTGTGTCATATTACTCTAGATCCCTAAAGGAGATATAATCTTTCTGCTTTTCTATTATTTTTAAATTATATTTTCCTTGGTTTATGAAATACTAATATTATTATATTACTTACGTTATCTTAAAGGGTCTCTCTTTTTTCTGGAAAGTCTGGAAAGCTTCATAAAAATTACTTTGGTCAATCCCTGGTTAGTCATCTTCTGGAGAATTCATTGCCCATCATAGAGTTAAACTGGTTATTCTTCAGATACAGATACTGCTAGCTTTTAAAATCAAGTCCTTTCGAATTTCCATTGGTGTATACAACTTACGTATCAGCATTTTCCCTTACATTACATTTTTCAATTGCATGTGTCCAGTCATTAGAGATACCTTTTATTTTATACAAACAGATTAGATCAGATTATTCCAGGGCTTGGGCCGCATGTGGAAACTATAAAAGTTGCATGAAATGTTTTCAGTTCAAGATAGATTATAATATATCTACCTTGTAGAAATCCTTCTTTAACATGTTGTTCGATTTTCCCTATATATCTCAAGTATTTATATAGCAGGAGAGTTTTATGTTTTACATTTAAGTAATGATGCGTAGAGTATTAGGAGTATGGGATAATTACTGCAATTCATTCTTCTAAATGAAATGTGTTATTCAAATGTAGGTTGTATCTAAATTCCTGGGCTCGCCAATTTTTCCCTCTCTCTGAGAATGTTAAGAAACATAAAGTCCATTAATTCAAATTCTTGTGGATAAAAATACGTGGGCAATGTGTAGATTTTGGTTAGAGTGTCTTTGTGTCCCTATTAGGGTGGTTAGCTGTGTAGTGAAAGGCATAGTGGCAAAGTCTCCACCATGGGCCTGAAATATTTTAAGACTTTGAAAGTGCTCATAAAGGCAGAAGAGGAAATGTTATCAAGGTTTTAAAGAGTGCCTTTAAGAAGGCAGCAGGAAACTGGGCGTATCTATGGCACAGTAAAATCTACCCTACTCTATGGGGTACTGAGTTAACAGAGATTTCAACTTAATAAAGGAATATCATAGCAGACAGGAATTTATCCTGGAGCAATTAGTATGACTTTACCCAAGGCAATTGGAAACATTTACTATAATTAAGGTTAGTTAATAAAATATTAAATTGTGCCTACAAAGTAATTATAGCATTTCATCCTTTATAGTTTACAAAGCAAGAAATTCACAGCATTTGAAATAAAAATTCTCTACATCCTTCACTATTTAGACAAGGAAATTGAGGCTCAGGGAACTTAATTACCTTGGCAAAAGTCATGTAACTTCATAGTAACAAGAGGCAGGGCTTAAACTCGGGAGGACTGAGAATAAGTGTTAATTTCATATCACTGTCTGACAATGACTCCTGGCAAGACTTCCAAAAGAGAGCCTGTGAGATATAAACCGGAGGCTCTCGATGAGTGTTGGAGGAATGGACAAGGAATGGATAAAGAGGGCAGGAAAAACCTGTGCAATGACCTGATGAAAGTCCTGGAGATTTTGGCTTTCCAGCCACCTTCCCAACATGCAGAAATTGTAGCTAGGGGTGAAGGGAATGGAGGAGAATTATTTTCCAAGAGGTGGAGATAAATTATTTCATTGTTTAAGAGATCCAGAGGCAACTTTGCTGCTATTTTTATAACTGCTTCTTTAAATTTACTTAGTAAAAACTGTCCATTCTCACTTTGTTTTCCAAAATCTCTTTAAAAATAATAGTAATTAGATCTCAGGGTTGCTGAAATTGCTTCTACCTGTGGGAAATTTGGTGGAAAGAGTATTTCGTTTCTAAATTTATGCTGCTTAGTTAAATGCAATTTAAAGTTAGTCTTTTTAGGAATTCAACACAGTGTGAGCAATGGTTTTATTAATGACAGTAAGGGAACTTTTTTCCATAAAACTGCTTAATTTGAGAGAATGACTTGTTGCAAGTGTGCTTATCTACAGATAAGTGTCAGACCCCTGTATTCTATCAGAGCCATTGTTACTGTGGTCATTCTAAACATTTTGCATTGGTTTAAAAGGAAAACTTTTTTCCCATGTAAATGTATTAAAACTATTAAATTTTACTTTATATAAATATAGCAATCATTTTACAAAATCAAATTGTAGAACATTTTCTTAAAGTCTGTAAATTTACTTTAATATTGAAACTAATTCTAGATTCACAGAAGCATAAATCGTAACATTTTAATTAAAATGTTAAGAAAACTGGAAGAAGAAAGATTAAAGTCATTTAAAAGTTCAACTTGAAAATAAACAGAATAAATGAAAGATTGTTAGTATGGCTTAAAATCAGTGAACTTGAAATATCTATGTAGGTGGTGTTTGGCATTGCAGCGTTTATATGTGTTCTTGTACATTTTAGGTTCAAAATTGTGAAAATGTGTGTATTTTTAAGATGACTAAAAAACTATTAAAGATTCTAAATGTTTTCCTTATAAAACAAAATATAGGTAATATGTAACTAAATAATTTATGTTTTAAAATCTAATGGCATTTACATTTATGTTTACTATATATGTACGTATTTTTTCTACTAAGTCATAATTGAAACTAAGTCACAATTGATAAACTAAATGTAGCATTTATTCTCAAAATATAATGTGATGCTTATGGATTTTGAAGTACAGAGCTATTATTCTGTAAAAAAAATTTTTAAAAATGCAAAATCAGAAGTCTCAATTCGATTTTCTCTTCTTCCTCTCATTTTTAGCAGGATTCCTGGCAGTTATAGTGGCTGGTAAGGATATAAAAGCTGTACTTTGGCACTGTGGAAAAGAGTATTGTGATTAGGTAACAATGTCTGTGATGAATTGAATAATTGTTCAGAAGTAATCTTTTCCTCCCCTTACCTTCCACTAGAAGGATATGTGTTCAATTCTTAACTTTGGGATTTATCATGTGACCTGCTTTGACCAATAGAGTGAGTCAGAAGTGGCAGTGTTCCATGGAGACCAGGCATTAAAGAGAGCTTATGTTTCTGCTTGCTCTTTTCTGCTTCTGCTCCCACCATGAGAAGAACATGCCCAGCCCAGCATGCCGCCTCCAGGAGGAAGACAAGGAGCTAGTCAGCTGACCTCCAGCTAAGCCACAAATGGATGAAAGGCTCAGTTGAGATCAACAGAGACACCTAGCCCAGTTCAGTTGACCTCCAGCAGACATGTGAGCTGAGTAAATGCTCATTGTTTTCTACTAGTACTGAGTTTTGAGTCTTTATGTTGCATACCAATTGGTGACTAAGGAAAGAAAATCTGTGGCAATGTGCAGTATATTTGCCCTCACAGGTCTCAGATGTATGTGGAGACATGTATTTTACTAAAGCAGAATGCTTATAGGAGATTCATTAGAGTGATGATACCAAAGTACTAAAGGGTTTTATGGATGACTCGTTCCATATTCAATAGTTTCCAAAGGATGAAAATAGACCTGAATTATTTGAGAAAAGCTTTAAAACAGTGAATCTGTCTTGGATCTCAAATAATATTGAGTTAAAAATATGGACATTTAAGATAATAGGTAATAAAAATAGCCAACACTTATTGAATTATTACTGTTTTCCAAAAACTGTTCTTAGTGCTTTACATGTACGGAACTTCTTTATTTTTCATGATAACTTCATGTGCTAGGTAGTATAGCTATTACCATTTAAAAGATTGGAAAAGCAAGGCATATGCATTTTGAAAAACTTGTTCAGAGTCAACCTAGCAGCAAGTGGGAGAAATGAGATTCATATTTGGTTATTTAGCCTCAGAGCTTATATTCCTAAGCACTATGCTGTACAATATTACAAAACATACTATTTTAAGACCCCTTAAAGAATGACTCTTAAAGATGGGAGTTTCAATTTTTTTTTTTAATAGCAAGAGAAAGAAAATGAATAAAGGCCCATTACTTTTCAGTGTTTCTGTTTTTTTCCTTTCCTTTGCCATCGCCACCCCCAACACACACAGTTTGGAATGTTCTTGGTCTGCACGTGCTGAGTTCACTTAAAATCAATGAAGACTGATATCCATATAAGATTTTTATCCATGCCATCTCTGTGAGCTCTAAAGTTGTTGGGATTTCCTCAGGCAGTGAATGATAGGACACTTGGATAATGAGAGTTGAAGGCAAAAACTAGAAGCAAGTACTTTCTTGATGAAAGTAGCCATGAGTGCCTCAGCAAGACAGGAAAAGAAAAGTTGGAATATATTTACCATCTTATGAGAGAAAGGAAGGTCTAGCAAAGTGTCCAGTAATGAGAAAGTATGAAGTCATCATTTGCCACGGGATTCTCTTAATCATGTGTGTTCACCAGTGTTTGCTCAATAGGAAAATTTGGTGGTGAATGATGCCCAGTTTGATGAGTGAGGCCAGGGTGGACCCAGTTTGTTTTTCCTTTCCCATCTGAAACATTGAAATCTTTGATTTTTAAGTGTCTTCACAGCTGAAATGCATTATGTAAATTAATTCTCTACTTAGGGTGCTATCAAATAATCTGAACAATTGTTAAAACATCTGGGTCTATTTTGCAGTATAGATGAAACCTGGCTTGTCAAATGCAATTTTTTTAATTCTAATTCAACCTTAGTTAATCTTTGCAGAGTCTCTACGAGGTAGGTCTGTATTAATCTTGTGATATGATGGTTGCACGAAGGTAGATGCAGACGCTAAGGAACCATGATCACCCAGCACACTGGAAGCCAAACCAAGTTTGGAAATCCAGAATTGCTCACCTCTGCTTTGGACAGTTTTTAGGGAATTGAATCACAAATAGGAAGGACTGTTCTTAAGTTTTAAAAAATATGATTTAAATCTACATCCAGAATTTTACCTGGATACATTCCCTTATTTTCCATTTCGCAAAACTACAGTTGAGCCTAGAGGCAATGGCTTCAACAAGACAATCCTAGTGATTTTTTGACCTGAGTGGAGACATGATTTGAGATTCCCCATAAAGGCCAATTTTGTAAGAATTTCCACTAGTCTGTAGACTGTAATAATTGTGTTATTTGGATAAGGTTTGGCAAAGCATCTAATAGATTAACTGAATGAGGTTTCTGGAGTTTTGCCATTTTGTAGCTATCCATTATGTTCTTTGTTCTACCTCATATTAATAAAATAGGCTATTGAATTGGTTGGTTTATTGGTATGTCAGGTTTTTATTTATATTTTTTTCCTTTTCTATTATTTACATCTGAGCCCTTAATTTGGTTGAAAGCAAGCTCTTCAGTCTAAGTGGATAACAAAACATCCCTTTGAGGAGAAGGAAATAGATGATAAAAATCTGAGTGTTACTAATTTTCTTCTATAGTTTAGAGGAATTTTTTTCCATCCTGTGTGTGTGTTTTTAAGACCTTGTTAAGTTCATATTTTTTTTTTCTTCTCTAGTCTGAATAGACTTTAATCCCACCTGAGTTTTAAAAATGTATTATTGAACTGCCCAGTCCAGGAATTCAGTTGTCTGTTTTACTGAATGGAGGTCTGTATGACCCTATGGTAAAAGAATGCCATTCAAAGACATTTCCGCCTGTTTGTTTCTTGGATCAGTTACTGTTCACATAATCTGGAAAGAAGCCAAAATATGTAAACAAATTGAGTTTTGAGAATCCCAGTGGGAATATCCATAAGTTCTGCCATAAATCAGGAATTTAAAATAAATGAGGATAAATACGGTATCCTATATAAGAACAATTACTATTAAGCAGGGAGAAGCAACTATAGGCCAACTATTCTTGGCTCTGGTTGGGGAATCTTAATGAATATTAAAAGATTTAGATTAATCATGAGGTTATGCATAATACCGCTCCTTCCCAAGCCTATATATGTTGCCTAAACAGAATTTTATTTCTGGTTTACTAACTTTTAATTGCTGCTTAATATCAAACAACTGTTCAACTTTGAAGTCACTACTTTATATTCTTTTAGCACACTAAATATTTATAATATGCAAATTATTTATCTTTATCACTAATAAGGAATTAATAACTCTATATTCACCTAAATCAGTGAATACAGTAAAGGATAGTTTGAAAGACTGAAGATTTTTCCCCTAAAGCTTTTTCGGTGTTCACTTTTCTTGGAACCATCAATGGCAGCATATGAACTGAAAACTGGAGAGAACAATTACCATTAAGCTGTGTTGGAAGAGATAGGGGTAACAGGGCATTCTCTGCTCTTTGTATTACCTTTCACCCAGTGCTAAAACTTAAATGTAAAGCTCTCTGTTAAGAAAGACAAGCCAAAAGTTCTATTTGTCAGTATGATAGTTCCATGAATTTTTATATGTGTGTAGAGAAAGAGGTGTGTAGAGAAATAGAGGGAAAAAGTATATTTGTTCATGTGAACATTAGAGTTCTAAAACAATTGCAATGTGAGTTTGTGCTTTGCATATACAAGAACTTCTAGAGACTAGGCGTCACTGATTTAGCAAAGTGGGAAAATAGAGTAGATGAATATATCTGGTGCACATGGATACATGATACATGTTTACACTGAATAGTTATACATATATAATTAGCAATAGTCATTGGCAATGCAGATTGGACACATTCTTTAAGTGATTGTATGTTTTTTATGTTGGCAGCTCCACTAGCCTGTGACATAAAAATGAGATGACACTTCCATTTGTTTTTTTAAACCCAATTTATGATAACATGAGCTCATGTTATTTCTGCCAGAAACTAACCTGACTCATAGTATCCTCCCCAGCAATTTCATGCATGCCTTAGAATAATCCCCTCAGTTTCTCATACATTTCATTTTTCATTTTGTCACCAGGCTGTTACCCTCCTGAAAAAGCATGATGAGCCTTATGAAAAAGCCACTCTGCCTGGCACTGTCACCTCCAGGCTTACCCGTCCCTGTGTGCCCACTAGGGGAGGGGCTGTCCTTGAATCTGGGGCATCAGCTGTGGATGCTCTTCCAACTCACTCAGCTTGATCTCAGATGCATTCGGTTGAGGAGGCTAGAGAGTAGACTTTCCCTGAAACTCCAATAACCTTTCTGTGCAACAGGGACGTGTCTCTGCCAGAGGGAAGCAAAGGTAGGCTTGCCACTCTCATCAGGCCTCTCTCCACTTGCCTCACTACCAGAAACACTTTAGGTCCCTGGATGTGTGGACCCAGCTACTACTGAGCCAGAGGACAAGCAATGCCTACCCTCTGCTCTACCCTTATCCAAAGAACTCACCTTGTTCATTTTATCAAGATTAGACAATCCCAGAATGGATGATGGCACTATCAGCCCTTAGTTTCAAGAAAAATGCTCATGTGTCTAACAAGTTAAACACAAAATAACGTGGATATGAATGCATTTCCTAATGTCTGGCTTTTTTAGTTTTAGCCACAGTCAATTGTAATACTCTAATTTTTTAAAAAAGATTTTTTTTTTCAAAAAATCTCGTATTTAACTGGGAGAAATATTTTGACTTGAATCAATTAAAGAATACAATTTTACCAAGTAACACAAGTATGGGCAAAATATGTAAAAGACTCCTTTTTGTGTATACAATCTCTATGATATTTGTTGTAAAAGAGTATCTTGGTGACAAACTAGTTATTTAATAGCAGTTACCACTAAGCTTTGTTTTACTCTTTACCAAGTAATTTTCACATTATCTGATGTAACTTTCTTGAGAACCCTAGTTGTTCATATGTTACAGAAGAGCCTGAGACTGGTAGATGCCACATGAGAATCCTAAAATCACACAGCTAGTAAGAGGCATGGCCAGTCCCCAAAGCCTGTATTTTATGTATGCCCACACATTGCCTCTCATCAGTTAGGATCTAAAAGTGATTCTGAATAATAATAAGAAAAGAATAGATGTGATGATTTAAAAAATATATTTAGAGTTGACTTATTCAATTGTGTTTCAGTTTTTTTGTTTTGATTATCTTCTATGGGCTTCAGGCCCACTGGTGGAGTCATTAGCAACAGATGTGTGTCTCCTGGTGCTTAAGATGAGAACTGCTTAGCAGACCAAATGCTGGTCCCTCTTCATTTATTGGGGATCTGTTATGATCAAGACCTCTAGAGTCTGTGGAAATTCTACAAAATGGTAAAAGGCAGGATTCCTATTCTTCTTGATACGTTTCCAGGAAAGGTGAGAAGACAAAGATTATGACAATGGAACCTGGTATATGGTAAAAAGTGAAGTAAATGATACTGTTAGGTAGTGATAGGAACTCCTAGGAGAGAGCCTTATGGCATTCTGAGGTACAGAGAATTCTGTCCTGTTGTGGCCACAGTACTCAAGGTTCAGCTTAGGCTTCTACTAAATTCCTTCCCTAAACTTTCATGTAGGGCAACATCTCCTCTTTGGTATTCACATGGCACCTGGTGGGTACCTCTGCTTACTGATTACATATTGAATTGTTCTCTTTATATATCTCTATTCACTTTCAAGTTCACTTTTTTTTTTTTTATTAAGTTCACTTTTCAAGATGTAAGCTCCTCGACGCTAAGCATTAAGCTGTACCTATTGGGTTTACTACAGCTTTCATTAAAAGTAACAGTAACATGCTAAGGTACCTTTGGGGCATAAGATTTAATTCTAGTCTAGTAGAAGTATCACCAATCCTAAAATTAAGCCTTTATCTGTCGGGATATAAACCCTGAGGAATTTACAGCCTTGCTTAGCAAGGAAGAGAGAATATATAAATCGAGTGATATTTTAAGAATTCACTGAAGCATATGTAATGTGTTGGAATCTCAATTCATAAATTCATGTGTCCAAAAATATCTTTTTTTTTAAATCAACTTATCCCTGATTTCAAGCCCTGATCCTGTGGGGCTAGAAAAAAAGTCCATCAGGGATGCATAAAGACCCTGGGTCTAAGAAGCATTAAAGCGTCAGAACTGTCCCTTTTGTTCTAAACCATCAGTCTCCACTGTTGATCACCAGGGACCCCACTGTCCCTGCAGGTCCAGCGAGCAGGGCTAGAAACACAACACAGGTCCTTGTCCTTCCGGGCCCATCACCCTCTTTTTGATCTTCAAGCCTCTCTCCCTGCCCAGCTTGCTTGCACTCTCTGCCTTTCTCTTTTTGACTCTCCTTACCCAGGGGTCGCCAGCTAATGGGTTTCCTCTTTTATGTCAGAACCAGCAGCACCTGACACTTTAGGCTCTTCCTGCTTTCTTTCCTTCCGAGATCCCTGAGGCAAGGAACGATAAAGCCAGGCTACAAGATTTAAATACAAGAGAGGAAAAAGCAAAACGTGAACGAATAACTCAAGGAGTCCTGTCTTCTATCCGTGAAGTATTAGCAGAGGGGTGCAGAAGATGAATGCTTCTCCTCTCAATGCAGTTTTCTGGTCTCCCCATGCCTCCTCCCAATGAGTAGCACATGACCCCATCTTATATCTCCAATTGCCTGTGGAACAACGTGTTTACACTTCGCCATCTTTTCAATTTTCCCCCCTAAGCTTCGCTCGTTCCCCAAGTTCACGGATTTTTCAATGTCACTGGTTCTTGCTGCTGCTCTCCTTCTTTTGGAGTTTTGGACCCTTTTCTACGTTCCTTGTGCCTATTTTTCTTTAAGCCACCCATCAGATGTTAGCTTTCTTCTCCTCCTGCCATCACTTCTGTCCATGCATTCCTCACCACAAGCCACTCGCGGCCTGTGTGCCTCACACTCCAGCAAACCCTCACCGTTTCCCGATCCACACTGTTGTCTTTTGCCTGTGGCTTTGAACACACTGATGCTGCCCGCCGTGCCCTGTTGTTACATCGTTTTACACACATTGTTTTTTCTTCATCTGTACAGTACTTACGTTGTATTTATTATAGAATTTACAGCATTTTAATACTAGGCAACTTAAGAGCAGAGGGCATATTTTCTACGTCTTTATTTTCTTTGAACCTAGAATAATAAATGTTAGTGACAGGTATAAAAGAAGTTAGGCAGAAAGGCAGGCCCCATACTGAATGAGCCCTCAAATTTTATTTCGTTTCATAAGCTCCGTAAATAGTGCTCTCCTCATCTTACATTTCTGACCCACCTCTCTAGCAAGTAAATCCTCATTTTCCTTTTACTATATCTTCCATCATCATAATCCACCTCACCATTAGCAGTCTAGTCCTATCTCTTAGGCCAACGTGTGCCTTCAGTGTAACCAGACTCGGTGCCTTCCTGACCACACAGCCACTCATCCTATGGGGGTGGGGACCCTGGGTCTTCTGGATCCCTGAGCGCAGCCTTTTGACTGAAACTAAATTTTACAGAACAAATCCTTATATTAAAAGGGTGCGTCAGAGAGAATGAAGCTTTTCCTGCCTCCTTTAGTGCTTAAAAAAGACTAATCTTGAAATCAGAGGGACACAGGTTCTGCACCCCCGAGCGGGGAGTGTATCTTCTCTGATCTCCCTCTATTCCTTTAATATTTGCAGGCTGTAAACTCACAAATCAGCACTAAGTTTACATGCTGAGTTGGGGTACGCTAATTTGTGTAACATCTTTTCTCCTCAATCTAAGGACAAATACCATGTCTTGAGTTACAACTGGCTGCTCCACAAGGCCCAGCCACGCTTTGAACACACAATGAGCATTTCATAGACATGTAAGATGTTGAATTGGTACAGATTGACCATTAAATGATTGTCTCCCTTGAGAATATGGGAGAAGTAACTTTTACTAACAGCTGACCGTTTCAGGCACTACACTAGAGGCTTTCTGTACTGTATTTCATTTCATCTAATGGAGAATACATGTTCTAGTGTGTTACTTAGAGTTCAATCTTTACCTAACATGAGCTATTTCTTTTTGTAATTTTACTTCTTAGGCTCTGTTATAGTGTTGATCTATAATTTTTATTTAAAGTCAGGCACTTAAATATATAGGAATTTAACAACATTCTCATACAAATAAAGGGAAAAGAACAGAAAGGAAGGAAGTCAGTTGTCAAATCATTTATGAGTGGCCACTTAGCACCTGATCAAATGAGTACTCATGAAAAATAAAGTCCTGTGGTAACTGGCATCTGTAACAGGCTTTTAAAACACACCATTTCCTTTGAAGTTTACCCTTTTTCTTCAGTCCTTTCCTGAGGTACACAAAGAATTCAAACAAGTTCTTGAAATCCTCCTTATATATCTGCTGCTTTAATGGAAGTTAAGCTCCATCTGGTGGTAGAATGTGCTTTTGTGTTTGGACTTCAGAGTGTGCTTTGTGTTGTACTTAGCAGAGAGACAATCTGTATACATCTGTACCTATGTATACATATATGTATTACATATGTGTGTGTTTTCAGATTTTCCTCTGTCACAAGAGTTGTCTTATAAAATATGCTTGTACTTTTTACATTGAAACTGGCATTTAAAACGTGGCATTCAGCATTCGATTATTACAATTGTTTCATGATATTCAGGAGCTCAATGTTGGCCAGAATGATCTTATTGTGATAATCACAAACCAAATCTTTGTTCTTATCTCTGTCTCATATCTAGATTGTTTTTCGATGTATGCTTCACTACTAAAGGAAGTTCATTTAGGGGCTTCTGTGATTAATAGAAAATTACAAAAATAAACTGGAGAAGTGTTTGAAAAATATTAGGTAATAATATTGGCCAGTCCAACACTTAATACACAAGTATGTCTTTTCTTTCTCACAAGCATGTAAGAGCATTATTATGTTGAGTAACATAATTTTGTAGCATTTACCTTTAAAATTATTTAGGACTAAAAATCTGGGCAGAGTGTACACACTGGAAAGCCCTCCAGCTGGGTTTGGCCCACAGATCTGTTTTGTCATATCTGTATTAAACACATGAAATCGTTGCTTACATTTGAAAATCAGGAAATTTTATTTTTAAAAATGCAGCTATCTAGCAATGAGGGGCCTTTTCCTTACAAGGTAAGTAATCTTGACCGAGAAGTAGCCCTCCCTTTGTAGAAGGAACATACGAATTTTCTCAGGCTCCACTACTCCTTAGGGTATCACACTCTGCCTTCTGGTTTCTGTAGCCATTCACATTTATGACCATTGTAGTTTATTTGTGATGCCTGGCTGAGAAATTTATGGTTTAGCACAAGGAGAAAATGAAGAGAAATGGGTCAGTAACCATCAAAAATATGAAAGAAACCACTCAAATGGTATAGAATTGTTTTCTCTATAATTTTGTATAATTCTCCAGTAGTGGACTAGGTGTTCTTCAAATGGTTTGATATTTAAGGGAAAGGAAGATCTTTCCTAACTACTGGATAAGCAAATTGTAAAGGTTCGACTGCCTTTAAAATACAAACCCCTGGGCTGGGGAACATCTCAAGCTATATTATTTATTTCCACCTTGAGATCATTTAGTTGTTTAGGTATCATTAGATTCAGCTACTTATTTGGCAGAGGACATAGTACTGCAGAGAGAGTGATTTTGATAAGGACACACACCTCCTCTGTTGAAGAGTTAAAGCTAAAATTTAGACTCTCACATATTTTACCTTCTCATCCCTATCAAACTACCTCCTGGCCGGGCGATGTGGCTCACGCCTATAATCCTAGCACTCTGGGAGGCCGAGGCGGGTGGATTGTTTGAGCTCAGGATTTTGAAACCAGCCTGAGCAAAAACAAGACCCCGTCTCTACTAAAAATAGAAAGAAATTAATCAGACAACTAAAAATATATAGAAAAAATTAGCCGGGCATGGTGGCGCATGCCTGTAGTCCCAGCTACTTGGGAGGCTGAGGCAGGAGGATCGCTTGAGCCCAGGAGTTTGAGGTTGCTGTGAGCTAGGCTGACGCCACGGCACTCTAGCCCGGGCAAAAGAGCGAGACTCTGTCTCAAAAAAACAAAACACACACACACAAAAAAACCTACCTCCTGAACAATTAATATTATTACTAAGCCAATGTCATTCAGTTTCTTAATCCAGTAACCCACTAATGAACATAAATATTTCGTGCTCCACCATTTTTTTAATTTGCATTTTGCATCTCCATTTAATGGGGCACCCATTCCATGATTAATAGTTACCATGTTATGATATCCTTACCATTTGTAGTAGCTGGAATAATGCCCCCTCCCAAGATATCTATATCTTAATCCCCATAATCTGTGAATACGTTACACTACATGGCAAAGGAGAATTCAGGTTGAAGATGAAATCTGGGTTGTTACTCATGTGAATTTAAATAGATTATCCTGGGTTGAGTGGGTGGGCCCAGTAGTCAGAAGGGTTCACAAAAGTGAAAGCAGAGGCCAGGAGGAGAGTCACAGGGAGCTGTGAGTATGGAAGAGTGGTCAGAGGCGCAGCTTTGCCGGCACTGAAATTGGACGGAGGAATTGTGAATTGTGCTGCTATAAACATTTGGGTGCAGATGACTTTACTATAGAATGTCTTTTTTTCCTTCAGGTAGATGCCCAGTAGTGGGATTGCTGGATCAAATGGTAGTTCTACTTTTAGTTCTTTGAGGTATCTCCATGTTACTTTCCACAGAGTTTCCACTAGTTTCCAGTCCCACCAGCAGTGTATGAGTGTTCCTATCTCTCTACATCCACACCAATATTTGTTGTTCTGGGACTTTTTGATAAAAACCATTCTCACTGGAGTTAAGTGATATTTCATGGTGGTTTTGACTTACATTTCCCTGATAATCAGAGATGTTGAGCATTTCTTCATGTTTCTTGGCCATTTATCTTCTTTTGAAAAGTTTCTGTTCCTGTCCTTTGCTCACTTTTTAATGGGGTTATTTGATTTTTCATACTGATTTTCCTGAGTTCTATATAGATTCTAGTTATTAGCCCTTTGTCGGATGTATAGCATGCACGTATTTTCTCCCATTCTGTAGGTTGTCAGGTTGCCTGTTCACTCTAATGATAGTTTCTTTGGCTGTGCAGAAGCTTTTTATGTGGAAACAACCCAGGTGCCCATCAATACATGAGTGGATTAATAAAATGTGGTATATGTATACCATGGAGTACTATTCAGCTATAAGGAACGGTGGTGATATAGCACCTCTTATATTCTCCTGGATAGAGCTGGAGCTCATTCTACTAAGTGAAGTATCATAAGAATGGAAAAACAAGCACCACATGTACTCACCATCAAATTGGTACTAATTGATCAACACTTATGTGCACATATGGAAGTAACATTCATTGGGGATCGGGCAGGTGAGAGGAGGGAGGAGGGGATGGGTAAATTCTCACCTGGGTGCAGTACGCACAGTCTGGGAGGGGCACACTTGTAACTCTGACTTGGGTGGTACAAATGCAATAGATGTAACCCAAATGTTTGTACCCCTGTAAAAATTTTGCAATAAAAATAAAATAAAAATTAGAGGCAGGAGCCACCAACTAAGGATTGTGAGAAGCTTGAGAAGCTGGAAAAGGAAAGGAAACAGATTTGTTCCAGAGCCTCCAAAAATGCAGTCCTGCTAACACCTTGATTTTAGCCCAGTGAGATGTGGTTTGCATTCTTTCCTACAGAAATGTAAAGTAATACACTTGTGTTGTCTTAAGCTACCAGGTGTGTGGTAATTTGTTGCAGCAACAATAAAACTAATATACCAGCAAAGAAGTTTTAGTTAAAGTTTGCTTTCTGAAGTTTTCATGAAAATATTTTTCAAGATATGAAACTGTAGAACTAAACATAATTTTTAGAACAATGCAAACTTCCTACCACTCTCTTCTCCTAGCTCCCTCTTCCCCTGAGAATCACTTTTCTAACTCATTCCTACCCCTACATAGCAGGAAGAGGAGGTCACAGTTAATGAACTGTGCTCCTTCAGTGCGCCAAGGAGGCAGGAGCTACAATATGAGACCCGTGGTAAAAAGAGCTAATAGTAAGGAAGAGGTATCAAAAGATAAACTTTCTTGTTCCTGAGTATTCCCACAGTCTCTGTGTAGGTTATTTATATTTCAAAAGTGACATATGAATATATTCTCAGAATAGTAGAGGTGATTTTGCTCACTGTTTATCTAGTGTGTGTAGAAAGGCCACGGCCTGTGCTGGTATAGACTTAAGGACGCTGGGATCAGGTTTAAGTATATGGATTTTTTTTTTTTTTTTGAGACAGCATCTTACTCTGTTGTCCAGGCTAGAGTGCCATGGTGTCAGCCTAGCTCACAGCAACCTCAAACTCCTTGGCTCAAGCGATCCTCCTGCCTCAGCCTCTCAAGTAGCTGGGACTACAGGCACTTGCCACCACACCTGGCTAATTTTTGTTGTTGTTTCTATTTTTAGTTGCCTGGTTAATTTTTTCTATTTTTAGTAGGGATAAGGTCTTGCTCTTATTAAGGCTGGTCTCCAACTCCTGACCTCAAGCGCTCCTCCCACCTCGGCCTCCCAGAGTGCTAGGATTACAGGAATGAGCCACTGTGCTTGGCCTAAGTACATGGATTTTTAAGAATAAAGTAAGTGGAAGGGATTGAGAAGGAAGTGTAATTGATCAATCTGGGAAATTAGGAGTTGAAATGTGAAAGTTTAGACATGAGAATATTGAAAATTTATAAAGAGAAATGAATCTTAGTGTACATCAATTATTTTATGTAAATACATTGCAGAATGTTCTAATTTGGAAATGCTCTTCTTATAGCAAAAAGGAAATCTGAGTTAATACTCTTCTAGGTTTATTGTTGATAGTGTTTAGAAAATAAAAACATAAATTCGTGTAGCCCTTTCATGCCCCTGCAGGTGACCTCCTTAAGAATGGAGAGTATGTTTTCATTGTGATCACTTTGTTCAAACTCTCTCTTCTCCAAGATGCATGTTTGTTAGGAAGATTTCTTTTTCATCTGTTGCTTTTGAATAGCAGAAAACTGCTGAACCACTTTGCAACCCACTAAGAGAATGATGCTTTTAAAAATTGTTCATGATATCACGTCACTATGTCATCTATGTGGTATCAGTGACGAGTGCATTTATAGTCAGGCACGTCGGCGGTGGGGGATGATGTACACACATTCAAGGAGGGTAGGAGACAGTCAAGCCCCAGACACAGAAATCCATGTAAGTAGATCTCACTTACTAAGTAGATCTGAGGCTACTTCTCAGAACATGCTTGATTTGCAAGGAAAAGGCTGGAGATACCAAGTATCACTACATTTAAATAATTAATAACATCAGTTAAATAGGTCAATAAATTGTGATGCTCTAAAAAGAATATATAAATAAATCAGTCCAATAGAAAAATGTAATGTTTGTTTTCTTTTTGTTATCAACCTGTGAATAATAAAACCCATCTCTACAGCCTCACCCAGTCATCCTTACGGTTTTCTTTCACTTAACTAGAATCCTTAATGTGTTTCAAAGTATCAACCTGACAACAAATCTACTGAAAAGTTTCTCACACTTAGGTTTTGATTTTTCATTGTTATTTCTTGGAAGCACAGCAAATGCTAATTTCACTATTCATCTTGGTATTCACATCATTAAACATCATCCATTAAACATCATCCACATCTTATATAGCAGTTGCTCGGTGTTTGGGTGAAGGAACGAATAAATGAATACACCCATCTTTTCAATTTATTAGCACATTTTCTGGCTTAACCAAAAGAAAGATCTAAAGCTGCTGCTTCCTTAGCTGGTCTCAGTTTTACCCTCGGCTTCTCACAGTGTAATTTCCCCAAGATCAAGGTGGTTCTGGAATTTAAAGGTCAATAATATTTAACATGGCTTTTAAATGTTAGCCAACTATGTAATCTAGTGCTCATGCGAGGAAATCAAATTCTTTTCCCACAAAGAAGGGAAATAAAGTTGAGAAAAGTTATGTTGGTCTTCAAATGTCAATTTCTAAGGTGTTTGTAAAGGCTTACGCATCATGTCCCTCATGGTGGCCGATATTTTAGAGCCTACTTCCCTGTACCCCCATTCCTTCCACCCTTGTGGAAGATGTTTTTTTAAGTCCTTGGTGCTGCGAGTCTTACTTTTGAGTATCTACATAAAATCAGCTGAAGATTTTGTTAAATATGTTGCTTATAAAGCAGTACACCTAGAAATTCAGATTGAGAAGGTTTTGGGCTGCATGTGTTTGTAAAAACTGCAGGTGAATGTCACAGGTTACATCCAAGGCCATGCTTTGAAAAATGTTGACTTAGATTACTTGGTATGTTTATATTGTTGTTTAGTTGTACAGACATCAATGAATGGCTAAGCAATCTAATCTATGAAGCAACCTACCATCTAGTTGTCCATGTCCTGATACCTCTCCTCTGCCTCATGCCAGGCAATTGTGCCACAATCTTACAAAGTCAGACTTCCAAAGAAACCTAGGGGAGATAAGATTAGAACTATAGCAAAGGTCCCATAATTCTCCTCCGATGGAGGTAGCACATTGCTTTTGAAAAAGGCTAAGCTTTTGTTTCTGTGGGTGGGATAGCAGATCTGGGCTGGCCTTAGACAATTATGTATCTTTGGTGTCCTTACCACTTTCTTTCAAATACCCTCTCTTCTGTCCTCCATTGACAGTGCCCTGTCTGCCAAGGTTTCCCCACCATCACACGCCCCAAGCCTGTCCTACGTCTCATGGATTTCCACACCTTTCCTGACTCCCTCTTCCCACCAGAACACTTATTTCAGCAGCAGATAATTCAAAAGGCAAATTAATTGTTCTATGGTACAAATGGAAGTCAATGAAGGTTGGTGAGCCCAAACATGCAACCTAGAGCTTCATCTTCAACAGTAAGCATGGCTTAAGTATCTACTCAGACATAGGTTCTGTGCTAGCTCAAAGGGGTAAGGTGGCAGAAAGATTTTTCTGCTCAAAGGGTGAACAAAATGGTAAGAATTTCAGTGTGAATCATTTTATTTTTCAGCTTTATTGCAGTATAAATGACAAAAAAGGTATATACTTAAGATGTACAATGTGATGTTTTGGTATACATATACGTTGGGAAATGATTATCACAATCAAGCTAATTAATATTTCTGTCACCTCACAAACTTACTGTGTATAAGAATACTTAATATCTACTCATTTAGCAAAATATTAAGTATATACTATATTATTAACTATAGTCACCATGCTATACATTAGGTCTCTAGAACTTTTATGCAAATTTGTACCTTTGACTAACATCTCTGTGTCTCCTGCATCCCCAACCACTGATAGCCACTCTTCTGCTCTCTGTTTCTATGAGTTCTACTTTTTTGATTCCATATTTAAGTGAGGTCATACAGTATTTGTCTTTCTGTGTCTGGCTTATTTCACTTAACATAATGTCCTCCAGGTTCATCTATGTTGTTGCAAATGGCAGGATTTCCCTTTTCTTTTAAGGTTTAATAATATTCAACTGTATATATACACACACCATATTCATCCATGGATGGACACTTGGGTTATTTCTATATCTTGGCTACCATAAATAATGCTACAATGAATATGGGACTGCAGATGTCTTTTTGAGATAGGGATTTTATTTCCTTTAGATATATACCCAGAAGTGAGGTTGCTGGATCATACGACAGTTCTACTTTTAATTTTTGAGGAACCTCCAGTAAGAATTCTTTTAAACTGAAAAGAATTTGAGCATCTGATAGGATAGGTATACATTGAGTCACTTTACTATGACTAAATCCTGCTATGTTGTATACGTATTTTTGCTTGATTCTTTGGGCTGTACCTCCTTTGAGGCCTTTTAGACCTCACACACAGCTGATCTTCCATGCAATAGAAATTAATTCTGTAGTTTCATGCAAAGAGAAACACTTAAAATTTTTTTGAAGTAACAAACACGTTGGGTGCATATTTATCTGCATAAACTATTTTCTGTCATGTACAACACTCAGTTTTGGATGTGATGGGCAATAGCACATATAATGGTGAAGGAAAAATATCCATTTTATGTTTGTAATTTCATGGATTATTAATAATGCATTCTTATTATCCCTGCCTGAAATATTTTTTAAATGGCTTCTTGAAACTATCGTTTTTCACTTGTTCAGTAACTACTCTTATGCTTAGATTTTTTAAAAATATACTGTAAGGATAGGCAAAGTTGGAAGGGAAATAAACTCTTCTCAGGTTCTTCACGAGGCCTAAGAAGTACACATTACAAAGAGTGGGATTCAGATTTGGTATAAACATAACTTCCTAAAAACAATGATACCAAGATAGAAACGATAGCTTTCTTGAAGGAGTGAAACTTAGATAAAGCATGAGCTGACTGACTCTAGGCTTCCTGGATGACAGACAAGACAACCTGTAAAGACCCTTCTTCGCATTCAGCACAGCAAGAATCCTGAAGCTCAAAATGCACTGAAGTGTGCAGGGAAGTTGCTGAACGTTCCATTTTTAAAATGCCCACTAGAGGGAGTATAACATCATAAATATTTTCTTTCATTTGTTGCCTTGGTCGGGGTACGCCAGCAGGAAAGCAAGATTCAAATGCAAATACCTAGAATTTATTTCATACTCTCTCCAATATTTTTCTCATTCAGATCTCACTGAATATGCTGATAAGAAAAGAAAAACTGTACCAAGGAAAATTAGTGTAGTATATACTATGTAACATTAATATTTTTATTTTTAAATGTGAAAAATCTAGAATTTAAAATCATGTGTGGAAATAAATACAGATCAAATATTTGCACCTAACAATGGAAAGCATCTTGGGATGTGAGTATGCTTCACCAAATTTTTTAAGGTCTGTTGTTGTTATTGTTGTTTTATTTGTCCTGGATACAATTAATATATTTACCTGATAGTCTGTCATTGTCTGTTACAGTGTTCCCAGACATTTCAAATAAACTATTCCACCGGGCAACTGTTTTGGTTATATAATAGCAAAATCAAATGTTTACTTGTTAAGTTTAAAAAAACAATCTGCTACCTGCCTTAGAAAAAATAAAAATGGGTACTTCTCAAGGGTAAAAAGCTCTACCAACTCTAGAATGGGTGGTCTGAATTTTAACTCGTTTTCTTTCATATTTCCATTAAAATTTTATATGTTTGTCCTGGTTTCTGTAAATAATTTGAAATATGGTCAAATTCTGGCATAGGTCTCCAAGTTCTATTTTGGATTGTACTTTTTATGTTTGACTATTTGGAGAAAAACTAAAAATAATTTATATAATCTATTTTGAAACATTGAGCAATGAAACACTATTTAAAATGTACAAAAGTAAAATCTGCTAAAAATTATGATATTAACTTTTTATATGGTAAAATACATTTTAAATTGAATTTACATAATTTTCATGAAGGAAAAAGAAGCACATGTGTGGGTTATTTCAAATTTATTTTTAATAAAACAATCTTAATTTCTTAACACCTTAACTATTTAAGAACCATTTCTAACTAAATTCCTTTTTACTTACCTATTGGTAACTCAATGGCCACAAAAGAGTTTTTCCCTAGCTCCTCCAGGTCACTGAAAATCGTTTCTTCTATTTAAACGAAAATATTTTCTCTCTCTCTTTTCCATTGCACTAACTCAAACACAACAACTTTGCAAGTGCTTTGTCAAAGTGGAAACGGCTAATTTATTTTGATTGTACATTGTCTGTTAATAAGTAATTGGGGTAGGGCTGATTCCTTGATCTGCTTTTTACCTCCTTTCTTACATCTGCCAGTGTTTCTAGGACTAGGTCGGCTCCTCCATTACTCCCATTTGTAAGTAAAACCGTATCTCCAACCTACCTCAAAAGCCAGGCTTTGTCATCATACTTTATTCATATTTAGGAAAATTTGGTATGAAATTAATACATACTGGTTGTAAACAACCAAAAATATGTAAATGGTAGTGAAGGATAAAAATTAAAGGTAAATATTCAAAGCAAACAATTCTTGTTGAAAAAAATTTAAAAAACAAAAAAATTGAAGGTAAACAAATATGTTTTCTCCTTGCCTTAGACGTTGTTGTCTCTCTGTGCAGTTTGAATCTTTCTAGCTATTTTCTAGAACGTTCAATCCTGTATATATACATATTATTGTACATGCATATTTCTTTCTTTCTTTCTTTTTTTTTTTTTACAAAAATGGAGTCCTGAAAAATATTCCTCAGTGACTTGCCTTTTCTACTAACAATGTATTTTTAGGATGTTTCTGTGTCAGTACATACAGGATTACTTCATTTTTTTATTGTTGCATAAAATCCCCTATTTTATTTAGACCCTGGTTTCTTACTAATAGACATTTACATTGTTTCCAGTATTTCATTATATCAAATAGTGCTGCAATGCAGAAACTTGGATAAATATCTTTGGGATCTTGTGCATTTCCAAATTTTTATAAATAAAATCCTACGGGTAACTGAATATACAGCTAGCTTCTTATTATTTACATTTTATTCATGGCCTATTTCCACAAACCTTTTAAGATGTTTATGTTTTATGTTGTTCAGTATCTCTGAAAAGATATTTATTTTTATCAACAAAACATGTTGGTTGCCAACAATCAGATTTCAAAACAAAAATGCTGATATTTCTGAATGTATCTTTACTAGAAAACAAAAGAGAATCATTTGTCTCGATAATTCAGGTGGAAAACTCTTACATAAAAGGTTAGAGGGAAAAAAATTCCCTCACTGAATTACCAGAATCACCGTGACTTTAGATCAGTTTTATTGAATATGAGATTAATTATTGTATGTTAAAATTTTTGTTGTTACTAAATGGCAAGCTTCGAGTGGTTAGGTAAAAATGTAATGGGCACACACTCTGGAGTACTCTGGAATAATTAAAAGCAACAAATTAGATGCAGGCAAAATAACATGAATATATCATTAGGACACTATGTTGAATGAATAAAAGTAATAAACAGAATGAATCAAAATCTTTAGAAATCAACCTGTGTTGACTCTTAGGTTGTAAATCAATGCACTTTACATTAAAATACACACAAAACACTACATATTATACAAGAATTTGTAACAATTCAAGGATATCAAATGCACTAGAATGGTTCCAGAGGGGAAAGTGAATGGTATTGGGGAATAGACATAAAGGACAATCTCAGAAAATAAAACATAAAGAAAAAAGCACTTAGATGGTGTTCTCAAAGTTTTTGGGACACTGAAGTGTCTTTTTGTAGAAATGAATGGTTCATTTCCTATGAATGCTTTCTAAATTGTCTTGTCCTAAGAAGATTTATTTTTCTGTCAAGTTGACATTTGTTGAAATGGTCAGGAAAAAAATGCAATGCTAATATTCTTCAAATGCAGAGATGGGCATTAGTACCCAGCTACACCCTTGTAGAAATGAATGATGATATATTTTGGAGACAACTATAGTTGGGAGTTACTCATATTCTGGGTCCATCTGGGACATCGTTCAAGATGGTTAAATTTCTGGAAATAGGAGAGGTTTGTGATTGTATTAAAGCTTTCTAATTACATGATCTTAAAGTAGGAGCATCAGAACAGCCCAGGTAGCTATCTGTTCGAACCCTCCTTCCAGGTTAACTGAAGAGATATTCCAAGATCTGGGAGCTGGGCTTGAGAGTGGGTAAAACCGCCTAAAGGGCAAGGCCCAGAGCTATCAGGAACTAAAGCCTGAACCCTGAGGGACTGATAAAAACCCCCAGCTAAAACTTACATAAGAACTTACTTTTGTGACAGGCACAGTTCTAAGCACTTTACACAATAATCCTTCAATCTTCACAACAAAGCTAAGAGGTTATAGATGAGGAAAATGAGCAACAGAGAAGGTAAGTAATTTGCTGAAGCTCAACCTATTAGTAAATGGTGAAGCTGGAATTAAAATCCAGAAAGACTGCTAAAGAGTCTATGTTCTTGCCCAATATTGCCTCTTTGAAGAGGACTGGGGGAGACTGGGGGTGAACTAATCAATACAACCTGCTTAATGTGTTAGGTTCCAGTGGTCTTGCAGAGGCATTGCAGGACTGAATCCAAGGATCTGCAGGGAAGGCCTGGCGATCTGTGGCTGGTAGGGTCAGGAAAAAGGAGTGGGGAGAAATTCCTGGACGTGCCATTCTGTGGAGGCAGGAGCTCTGAGAGCCCTTCAGTCTATTTATGTATTACCAAGGTTTCAATCTATTGCATTACTGGAGCCATAGAGCAGATTTCAGAATAAAAAGGTTAACAGTGTAGGGACAGCCAAATCAGGATTCCTGAAACGTGAAACTCTTTGTTTTGGTGAGGTTGGCAGCTCTCTCCCTGTCTCCTTTCTGGATGAATAAAAAACTCCAAACATCGTGAGCCGGATGTTTGAATGTTTTTAAACTTTGTAATTTCGTAAATTGTCTGTTCCTGGCCCCTTCCCCACACTCCCACCCCAGCTGAATGTCACAATGTTCTTCGTTTCTGTTGTCTTTCAAATGAAGAAAGTGTGGTTTGAGTTTGTTTTCTCAGCAAGGAGACGGCAAAAGAATATTTATGGTGTTGAAGACTTTTAATTTTCTCTCTGACATCTAGGATGCATAGTATATTTAAAATCCTGCTCTCCAGGATATCTCCCTTCTGCCGAGATAATAAAATTGATCAGATGTTTTGAGGTTAAATAAACTGTTGTAATAATCTGGCAGCTGCCTGCTGGTTGCGGTTTTCAAAAGCAATTACTCACTCTGGAGTCAACTTTGAACTCTATATTTTAATTGAAAAAGCTAATTGTAGGCCTATTGCTCCTGATTTAGCATTTGATTTGGCAGATTAGGAAGTAAAAAGACTTGTGGAGGGGAGGGCAGGGGAGGGGAGAGGAAGAGAAAGTAAGCAGAAGTGTTGCTGAGCTCCAATTCCTGT